>JADNYI010000184.1:0-70812 GCA_015501065.1 Infundibulicybe gibba | reverse complement strand
GAATGCCAACCAACATCGTCAAAAATCAAGGTCGAAGACCTTGTGACCAATGAACAAGAAAAACGACTGGAAGAATCCAGCCACCAAGCGGAGTGCGGAACAACCACGAACAAGAAGAAACGGACATTTTGGGATAGACCCATCCCAAGGCAACGATTCACATGGGACCATGACCCGCGAATGCCCAAAGAATGGAATGAAATGGGTATGACGAATACCAGGATATCATGGGAGGAGTGAAGAATCAACTCCCCCCTTGGCGCGAAGTGAATCATGAGATCATGAGATTCACTTAATCGATGAAAACAAGCGGTACCACTACCACCTGCCGAGATGTCCGAACTCGTTACGAGACGAGTTCCACGAAAAAATCAACAGATATGTTGATGCGGGGTGGTGGAGACCCAAATCGGTGAGCCAAGCTGCACCATTGCTATGCATTCCCAAGCGGGACGGAAGACTACGCACTGTCGTGGATGCACGACAGCAGAACGAGAACACGGTAAAAGACGTAACGCCTTTACCAGACCAAGAAGTGATACGTGAAGACGTATCAAAAGGAAAAATCAGGTCGAAAATAGACCTGACAGATGCGTATGAACAAGTACGCATTATCCTAAAAAGACATAGATAAAACCGCGTTCGCAACGATCGCGGGGACATACATAAGCCTAATCATGCAACAAGGGGACTGCAACGCCCCCGCAACATTTCAGAGACTAATGACATCCATATTCAGAGACGTCATTGGGAAATTTATGCATGTATATCTAGACGATATATTCGTCTACTCAGATACAATCGAAGAACACGAAGAACATCTTCGTGTAATATTCGAACGACTAAAGAAAAATGTTCTTTGCCTCAAATGGGCGAAATGCGAATTATACGCAGACAAAGTAGATTGTCTGGGTCATATAATCGACGACCAGGGTATACACCCTGATTCAGATTTGGTCAAGCGACTATAGGGATAGTGGACGTGGAAAAAACCACCGATCAGAGCGATGAAGAGTTCAAAAGAACTCTAAAACAAGGATACCTGAAGGATGAATTCTTCGAGAAAATACAGAAGAATCCACAAGGAGACCCTAGCTTCTCCATACACGAAGGAATCGTGTATGGAGAAGCCACAATTTTGGGGTGAATCCAATACTATCTTATGAGTAGATTATGATTCCCACTGCAGATGCCTAGCTGGCACTGGTGCTCATCTCTCCCCCTCGCATGTGCATGCGCACACACGCACACATAAGTATAGGCTTTTGGTGTTTTGGTGCTTTTGGTGCCATTCTCCTTTTTTCCTCCCAGATAGAGCGCGTGGGTTCGGCTGGATTCCCAATGTGGAACAGCACTTCCGATAGATCTCAACATGTTTAGGATTCCTGAAATAAAACATTGGTACAACCAATACAATGGTCAAGCAGAAAGTGATAGCTTACTTTGCAATATGCATTCTCAGTGATGTTGTGCTTCCTGTGAGGAAGCAGTCTCATTGCAAGACAGATCTATCAACCCTTATTTGTACTTATTTGCACATGGTCTGTGCTCACACTGTATTTACATATATAAGGAGTAGTAACCCTATGGCCCTTGGATGCTTAGAGGAATACATTTGTACTCTTCCAAGTACCCAAGGCTCATGATGTGTTGTAATGTTCTTGGACTAAGGTCTAAGGTATTTTGATGAAAACATTTGCTCAAATGTATTCATCAAAGTATCTGTAATGGATCTCCCTTTCTTGGACTTCTAGCAGTTTCCATAAAGGTCTAAGGTACTTTGATGAAAACATTTTCTCAAATGTATTCATCAAAGTACCCAAGGCTCTTATAATGGATCTCAATTCCACATTTGTATGTGTCCACCACAAAAACAGGAACTATCAATGACCACCAGTCCACATTGGGTGTTTTCCTCCCCCCCCTGCGCGCACATGCATGCACACACACATAAGTATAGGTTTTTTGTGCAGGGGGTAGCATCAGTTGCATTTTGGTATCAGTTGCATTTCCCAGCCAGAATCATTTTCCTCCCCCCCCCCCCCCTGCGCGCGCGCACATATATAGGCATTTTCTCCATTATCCCATGCATAGAATTTTTCGTGCCCTGCAAGGATGTTGTAGAGGGCTAAAATCTGGTTCAGATGAGCCCCAGAACAACCCATTTTGATAGGTCGATGGAATAGAGGACTGTATTCCCAAACTAATAGAGGTATACTTAAAAACCGATTCACATCCGATCCAATATTGGTTACAGCAGATCCAACGAAACCCCTTCGAGTAGAATCGGATGCATCAGACTTTGCTATGGGAGGAATCCTATCTATGAAATGTTCGGACGACAAATGGAGGCCTTGTTCATATTATTCTAAATCCTTATCTGACGTTGAATGTAATTACGATGTACATGACAAGGAAATGCTTAGTATTATACATTGTCTGGAGGCCTGGCGCCATTATTTAGAAGGTAGTACTCATATGATAGAAATATGGTCAGATCACCGTAATTTACAATACTTTATGACTAGTAAAAAATTAAATCGTAGACAAGCACGATGGGCTCTTTACCTATCACGATTTGATTTTACATTAATTCACAAAGCAGGTTCCTCAATGGGAAAAGCGGATGCACTGTCCAGGAGGACAGATCTAAAAGAGGGAGTGGAAACTGATAACGACGACATCACACTCCTTAAACCGGAATTTTTCACCATTAAAGCATTCCAACAAGGACATGTTCTTGTTAACGGCGAAGAAGAGGGAGTACTTTCAAAGATCTGCAAATCGAAAGACTATGATGAATCTGTTGTTAAAGCGATTGAAGAACTCAAACGACATCAGGAAAAGTGCATGGGTCTATGTAGGTCTATGTAAGCTATATAGTGTCTATAGACCTGTAGAGAGGTCCCTGATATATAGACCACTGTAGACCACCATAGACCCCTGCCATGTTTATGTAGACCCCTGTAGACCACCATAGACCCCTGCCATGTTTATGTAGACCCCTGTAGACCACCATAGACCCCTGCCTTTCTGTAGACTATGTAGACATGGAGCTCTATTGATACACCTATAGACTCTGTAGACCTACATAGTACCAGGTAGATATTGCAAAACTTATAGCATCACAGTAGATAATACAACCATTTTCAAATAAACACCAACAGTTTTAAGTGGGTAAAATAAATGGGATTCATGGCTAGTACATGTAACAGGATATCTAATACATGTTGTATATTGCATAGGAATGAGCTGTGATATACGCGGCCGAGTGCGGAGGTAGTGGGGAGGACCGCGGAGATGCGCGGGAGCTCGGTTGGGTGAAGGTGTGGCTTGAGCACTGGAGATGGGTGAGTATGTATGCGGTGCGCAATGGTTGGGTTGGAATGCTTACAGATCAGGCCGCGTGCACCTCATGGTATACACAGTGGGACGTGGGGAGCCCAGCGCGCACGCCACCGCCGTTTTGTGAGGTTGTGGTGAGTTCGCGCTTGTGGTGCCACGGTGAGGGTGGGCATCCTCAGTCGTGTGGCATGCTGAAACAGCTGCGAGAAGCATTAGGCTGGATGAAAACGAGGCTGGGGGAAATGCTTACTCCATTGACTATAGCCTGAGATCACCTAGCCTAGTAGCCGGTGCACGGAGAGTAGCGTGTCCAGATCGTGGCGACGGCAGGGTAACAGTCGGATGTAAAAAACGGCTGATGATGCGGCTGTGGGCTGCAGAGGGCTGTAAGTGATAATAATAATGATAAAAGCAGGCGAGCAGGTACCGTAGTCCACAGCAGGTCCGCAGGCATCGACGCCAGCGGGCGGCTGCTCATTAAATGCAATGGGCGGGGCAGCAACACGAGTGCCAAACGTTGTGAAAATGTGTTGCACAGACAGCGACGTGGCTGCAATTTAAAGCGGAGTTTTAATTGCCTTGAAACAATTTTCACTTTTCCGATGCTGCACTGTACACTACCCGCTTGCCGCTGTAACTCCTTTCTCGTCCCTTCCCTGGCAATATGAATGCGGCAGGATGTGTTGTGAATGCCGGTGCGTCCACCCCTCCCAAAAACTGACAATCACAGGCCTCTCCTATGCACGCAAGCACTTGCCCGGCGACCCCGCCCTCACGTCAACGACCCACCACACGCAACCACATGCCACCCATCTAAAATCAAGCGGGGTGCACCATTCATTCCCAAGCACGAGTCCTCGCATGGCCGGCCCATGGCGCACACTCACGCACCTCGCATCTCAAATTGATTGGAGCATGCCCCCCATCCGCAATACCCGCTCGCATAGTCGGATGGAGGAGTGGGGGAGATGGGGAGCACCCGGAGTGGAACTCTGGGGTATTGAGGGTGAATGGTGCGTCTCCCCACCTTCCTTTTAATTGCTTTCAACACCAGCGCGGGACTGGTGGCGGCTATCAGTAATGTACTACATTCTCTCTACATGTCCGAACCAACACTGATACGTGCAACAGGTTATGATATATCGCGAGCATATACACCTGCTGCCCTAGGCACAACAGCGCCTTCAGGCGGGTATATACCGGCACAGCGCGTCGCAACAGTTTATTGGGGAATTGCAGCGCTATCTACGGTAGCGAAATCTAGCCTGGGGTCCGCAATAGGTAATGGTGTGAGCGGGGATGGCTTTGGGGGCGGTAGAGAACGCGGATGCCATCGCAACCGACGCGGCTGTGAGGCAGCGCACTTCGAATAGGATGCGGGATATGCGCGCGCCTGCTACGTCAACACCACCTAGGAGGGGTAATGCGTCAATTGCAAGCCGACTGCTGCTGTGGGCGTAACATTTATATCCTTACATTTGAAGCATCTTGTGTAGAATAGTCAATATATATATCTTACCTTCGAAACTGACTGTCCTTGATCCTACTATCAATTCGGAGCAAATGGAAATGTACACTGATGTGGGTGCCTATATACAACTCTATAGTGGATGGGTATGTCTACAGTGACCTACAACAGTCTATGAGATATGCAAAAAGCACATAGCTTACATAGAGCTACATTGACATATATGCAAACCTATGTATGTCTACATATGTCTATGGAGACTACAGAATTTGCTGGTGTCTATGTATGGCTATGTATGGCAATGTATTTAGCGGGGTCTACAGTCACATGTCCATTTTCCTGATGGATTGCCCACGAAACGTTTACGATCTGAAGAATGGTCTCAGGAACAAGATCTCATATTGTTCCGGGGAAAAGTCTACCTACCCAACGACACCCAACTTCAATGAGAAATCGTTAAACTTCACCATGATTCCAGCATTGCCGGTCATCCAGGACACTACAAAACTCTGGAATTAATCACACGAAATTACTGGTTGCCTGGCATGACAAAATTCGTTCATTCATACATTGACGGATGCGACTCTTGCCAACGTTTCAAAAACTTTCCCGCTCCTCCTATTGGAAAACTTGTTCCAATGATTACCCCTTCCGAACCTTGGAAAGCAATATCTTGCGACTTCATCACCGGACTTCCTGAGAGTAACGGATACAACGCAATAGTTGTTGTTGTCGATCGCGCATCAAAAATGGCGCATTTTATTCCTACTACATCTCAAACATCTACGATGGGTCTTGCAAAATTATATCTGCAAAACGTCTGGAAGCTCCATGGTCTCCCCGATTCAATTATCTCTGATCGAGGACCACAATTCGCAAGCTCAATGATGAAAGAATTAAACTCATTATTGAATATCCAAACTAAACTTTCCACGGCTTATCATCCACAAACTGACGGCCAAACGGAACGGGTTAATCAAGATCTCGAAGCATATCTTAGAATTTTCGTATCACATCTTCAATCCGATTGGGTTGAATGGATCCCTCTTGCCGAATTCTCATACAACAACGCCACTCACTCCTCTACGAAAATATCCCCCTTCTTTAATGTCTATGGTTGTCATCCCCAAATGGGCGCCGAACCAATAGGTCAATCAACAAATGAGTCAGCTAATGAATTCGCTACACGGATGAAGAAAATTCAAGAAGAAGCACAATCAGCCCTTGTTAAAGCGCGCGACGAAATGAAACGATATGCCAATCAAAATCGCGGCGAAACTCCATCGTTTCAAGTTGGGCAAATGGTATGGCTTGAAACAAAGGATCTCGACCTCAAATGACCATCAAAGAAACTCACCGAAAGACGAGTTAGTCCGTTTAAGATTCTTGAACTTGTCAGAACCAATGCGGTGAAACTTAAACTTCCATCAACGATCAAAATTCACCCCGTCGTTAACATCTCACGAGTTCGACCATATCAATCCCCTAAAATCCCTCAGCAACAAATTCCACCTGCTCCTCCAGTGGAAATCGATGGTGAATTCGAATATACTGTCGAAGAAATTCAAAATTCTCGCCTTACGAAGAATGGTAAAGGATTAGAATATTGGGTTAAATGGGAAGGATATACGCCGCAACATAATACTTGGGAACCTCTATCGAATTTGAAAAATGCCATGGATCTCGTCAATAAATTTCATCGAATACATCCACAAGCCCCACGAAAAGTTCGTCTCAATGTATGACGCTCTATGGTCATCTATAAAAATTGCTATTGTGTCTATGGCGCTCTATGGCGCTCTATGGCGCTCTATGACCATTATGACAAATGTTTGGTTTTGCTGATGGGTATGATTTGCAGCCGCTCCGCATCTGCTACATCATCCGACGGTCCAATGGGAGTGGGCGTCGCTTTGGATTTGAGTAACCCCTGGCTTTAGAGCGCCATAGAGTGCCATAGACACAATAGCAATTTTTATAGATGACCATAGAGCGTCATAGAGTGCCATAGATACAGTGGCAATTTTTATAGAGTCATAGTGAGTTATAGTACCCAATACATTTGGTTAGAAGGCCTTAGCCTGTTGGATGGCTTCCGAGTCATTGGTACTTGCACCCAAATCTCCGCCTCGTTTTCTTCAAGTAATATAATTTATTTCAAGTTGTACTGGTATTTTTCCTCAGCTAGCCCCCTTCCACTCCCAGTCCACTCACCGCATCTGCCGCTACGTTTCCACTACTATAGCGCCATCATGCTTCCCTGCTGATATCTCCCCACTCACTCCGTTTGAATGCCCAACACGACATCTACTTCATTCTCTTCCACATTATCGGGCGTCGAACACTGCGAGGATCTTGCCACGGCATTCTCACCAACCTTTTCCAGGTATGTTATTATTTTTTGGCACGGACTGTGACTCAAGAATACTCATGGTTCATCAACCTCCTCCTCAGCATTTGGCCACCAAGCGCAATCCCAATCCTCAGCGCCCCATTCCATATGCATGCTGAGTCACAGTGCGTTTGAAGGCAAAGGGGATAACTGTACTATGTGTGATGGTGAAGATTTCCGACTCATGTTTGGATGTATCAGGTAGATTTAGAGTAGCCAACAATACATATTATTGGTATTGCTCAAATTTCGAACGAAATGTAGGATGAATAAATATAACATTGCGAGCACTACCTAGTTCTATATTGTTCTACGTGGTGTGCTACTGGTAAGGAACTATAGAGCACTCTGGAGAACTCCATAGATCATGCTGAGCACTCCTGAGCACTACAAACAGATAGACCCTTACTATGGCACTATGGCACTATAATGCGCTACAGAGTACTCCCTAGCTCTCCCTAGGAACAAGCTGGTTTGCTGATGCCCTGTGTGAGCAGTAACAATCACTCGAATTCGAGGCGATGAGCCATGTTGCAACAAGAATGTAATTATGTCGAATAGTCTAATATATATATTTACTATTTATTTATTTGAGTGAAGTGGTGTTTAAATAGGGTAAATTATTGATCTGGGCCGTAAATGGCATGATCTGTCTGGTATGATACAGTACTTTATAGTGCTAACATACTTTCGGACAGCACCGTATAGTTCTAATGTGTTCCTGGACAGCGCCATAAAGAGATAGACCCATTCTATGAGTCTATGGCACTATAAAACACTATGGGTCTCTAGCCAAGACTGTCCAGATAACAGGCACTTTGCTGATGCACTTGAGGACGCCGTCGATCTGGGTGATGAAAGCGGCACATATGCCGGAACAGACCATTTTTCGAAACCCGTCGAGGTGCGAGGGGTTATTACTACTAAATTATCCAATACTGGCGATGCGGGTGACGGGTGTAAATTGTAAAATCCTTATTTCTTTGCAAGGCGGCTATAGTTTAAGAGAGCTGGAGCATTGGCGTAACCGTCCAGATGAGCCATTCCGCGTTTCTGAACTGCTTTGAAAGAGTGATGTTATTGAACTTGATGTGTTTGAAGTTGGCCGTCAATCTGTAGAGGAGTTAGTTCCGTAACAGGGGGCAACCCGATGTGTCCCGCACGTTTTGTATATTCTATCTTTAACTTGCTTGTGTTTGATGATCTTTGAACCACGACTCGGGGTTGTCTGGGCATGTATTAATGTGCAACAATCAACCACTATTAATCGCAGAGTGCCCAAAACGACGAAAACAACGTGCAGATCGACGGTCCTACTCATTGCTGAGATTGCGCATGAAAATTTAATAGAGACCAAATGGCGCAATCCATCACATGGATGAGGAAGGCCATGGGTGCGAGCGAAGGCAAGGGGTGCATTCAGTATTCCGCCGCCCTCACAGGAGGGGCAAAGGGAGCTGGCCTCAAATTCCGGCGCTCCGGCGCTGGCGGGGTCGGGCTAGTTGTTAGTCTTTGTAGTTTCGTCTTTAATTGAACCCTCGCATCTTTCTCTTATCTGAGGGCTCTCCAAACGCCGAGTTTCACCTCACAGGCCTCATGCCCCCCGCCCATCCCCGCCGGCACTCATGTCCGCTCCCCCCCCCCCCCCCACATGTTATTACCTATCGCTGTCTTGCCTAGGGGGTCAGCAACCCCGTCTTACATTCACTTCATGCAGATACAGGAGGCCGCACAGATCAAGATTATTCAAATTAATATAAACACAAAATTAGGGCCTAATCTAGGCCGACGAAGCATCTATGGTGGTATATCTGCTAGACGGTGTAAGGTATTTTTAACGGACACTGCAGAATCGCTCACATCGCGGGACAGGGCGGCGCAGGGCGCGGTGGTCAGCCGAAGCATCTGCTGGTTCAAGTAAAGTAAGCCAAGGATTCAGCAGCATGCGCATAAACAAAATGCTCACTGGGGTTACCAGAGGTCGATGGCCCTTGTTCGGCGAAACCTTCGTAGTTGGTCCGGATGGCCTTGACATACGACGCTTGGTATCTCAACTTGCTTGTCCATTCCTTCCCGCCGTAGAGCTCCGCTTTGCCTGCTCGGATTTCTTCCAAGCGCGACTGGTACCAGATCTCCGCGTCTGGAGTCCACTGACCCACGGAAAAACCGCTGGCAACCCAGGCGGACCCCCTCGGCCACCAAGAACTATGCTTCCGGCCATTTCCTTTCCCCATATCAACCCGGTACACCCCGCAGATGACGTCGCACTCGCTCTCATCCAAGTCGTCGTCAACGATTGAGCAGTTGTGGTAGTCGTCCGTGCCCAGCTTTTTCCCGAACCACCTGGACTCTCCTGACGGACCCTCGTGCACGTCGTTCACGTCAACCGACTCGGTGTCCATTGCCAGACACCATATTATCCCCCCCTTCATCAACGCAGCTCGCCCGGCAGGTCCTCGCAGCGCCCTAGAGCGCTTGTCCATGTAATGTGCGTATTCATGTGGGTCGGGCCTATATCCTTGTGTACGGAACCCCAGGCTACGGACCACAGTTGGCGATGGTCTGGCTTCCGGCACCCAGGGATAGGCTGTGTTGAACGGGATGCCCCGCGAAAGGAGGAAGTCCACGGCGTCGGTAGGTCCCTTGATGTCCTCCCTGCAGAGCTGCAAGACGGTGGTGTGGCTCTTGATCGCGACAACCAGCCTTCGATCCACCCAAGCCAGCCCTTCCTTGAAGATGAGGTACCAGTTGTCCACTCGGATCCAATTGAGCGACAGCTGCCTCAGCCGCAACGTCAGATGGGGGCTTGCGCGGGTGCTGACGTCAAATGAGGGGGGGAGTTGGGCAATGTTCAAATGGGTTGCTTGCGCGCCCACTCCAGATGTCGCCATTGTGATGTTGATGAAATCGAGCACGGCTTTCTCCAGCTGGTCACGCCCTGCCGCAAAAAAATTCTTCTCGCCAAGCGCCGTGGCGGCGTTGAGGATTGTAGGCGGGGCTTTCTCACCCCGCATGTATAGCGTGGGGTTGGGGGCGTGGTCGGCCTCTGCTATAAATCCAAAACGAGAAGCGAGGAGTTCCAGTAGACCTGGGGGACTGAGCGCACGGGATTCACGCGTGGGTAACGAAATGGAATCCAGCGCGGAGTCCTCGAAAACGGCGGCCAGATCCTTTTCCATGGGCATAGGCGGGGGCATTCGTTGGCGGCGCGTGCTTCCTTGGGCGGAGGGCCCTCGTCGGTACCCTGTGCTTCCATTCCTGGGCGGCATTCGTTAACCGCCTGGAAGTCGTCTCCGTTGTCTATGTGGTCGGTTTCTGGAAAGACATCCTCCTCGTCTTCATCCATGGCGTACGGGTCCCTCCACTCCCCTAAATACTCGCACAAGTCCCACTCGTTGTGGAAGCTGTGGTAGACGCGCTGATCGTTTTCCACGTCAAAGAACGCCTCCTCCACACGGGAATTTTTGACCAGAGTCCTAAGGAAGTGCCCCCCTGGCGCAGGCTCCCACTCAAAATACTTGGACTTGCTCATAAATTGGTTTTTATTTGCGAGCTCGAGCCTAGCCAGTCGAGACGTCTTATCCTTTTCAGTCTCCCGTGTTTCAAGGGCGGGCTCCTCCGCTTTCCTCCTCTCTAGGAATTCCTGGATCGTCTCGCCCTTTCGCTGGCCAGAATGCTTGTGGGGTTCGGGCGCAGGCACATCTATTATGCCCGAGTCGAGGTTGGAGGGCGTCGCTAGATGTACGGGCGGTGGAGCCTCGGGGATGGCATAGGATTCTGTGGCACTAGAACCACAGGGCCACTGAAACTCGGGAGCGAGGGAAGAAGACGCGTGCGGAACGGTCAGAGCTAAGGCATGCTCCGCGCGTCGCATGGAGAGCCTGACGTCTTCGACCTTTGGTAGATAGTGGGCCTCATCACCGGATCAACTTTGAAGGCGGTTGACGGTTGACGCGGCCCCCAATAAACCCAGACAGGGACGCGCGCACGAATGAAGGCAGGGATCTTAAAGGCCCACGCGGAAGTTCGACCATCAAGAAAACCCCCTACGCGCAAACCCACCGCGATGTCGCAGACCGAGGAAGCCAGGAGGGCATCGAACCATATCTGCGGCGGGGCGCCCATTGGATGGCGCTTCAGGACCTCGAACGGGATCCTCCACCGATTCTGCACGCCGTCGTCTTCCATCCAGAGAGACAGGGCGAAGGTCAGGTAAGCGCCGAGCATGGTGAAGGCGTCGCGGGACTTGATGACCGCCCAAACCGCCTTTGTCTCCCGAGTATGCGAGCCAAGGTATCCAAACTCTTTGGGAAGCCGGGGGGTGTGATGGGGGGGAGGCGGGGGTTGCACTGCCCGATGAGGTGGCCAGCCGCAGTGAACAAGGCGTCCTCCAAACGCTGCCAGGAACGCTGTATATCGGGGTGGAGCGAGTAGAGCGTAGGACCGCCGACAGTTGAGGTGCCGCGGATCTCTTTTTTAATTTCTTGGTCGGTGTAGCTTACGCGCTCGAAGAGGCCTTCACGATTGTCGACAATGCGAGGGAAGTACATCATCCACGGCTGGTCGTTGGGGATAAAGACGGGCTGCGTGAGCTTCCTGTTGTGGTGCGGGTGTTTCCAAACGATTCTTTCAAGGAAGGAAGCCACCTAGTGCCCAGCGCCTCGGTAACGCCGTGTTCGTCGGTCCAGATCAAGTATCGCTCGACCAGAGCGTGCTGGACCCGCAATCGTTCATAGTCACTTCTATTCCAAAGTTAATCAGGGAGCTGCAAGGCGGGGAGTAGAAAAGACACGTACCGGCATTTGTGGCCTGAGCGGACGCGTCAGCCGTCGATGTTTGAGCAGATCTACCAGCGTTTGAAGGTCAGGCGGTTGTGCCAGCATGTGAAGCTCGGGAGGACGGGCCAGCGTTTGAAGCTCGGGCGGACCTGCCGGCGTTTGAAGCCCGAGAGGATGGGCCAGCGTTTGAAGCCGAGAGGATGGGCCAGCGTTTGAAGCCCGAGAGGATGGGCCAGCGTTTGAAGTCCGGGAGGATGGGCGGGCATTTGAAGCTCAGGCGGACCTGCCGGCGTTTGAAAATCGGGCGGACATCGGGAACGTCGTGGAATTTGTCTTGAAAAAAAAGTGCAGTGGCCAAGCGGTTCGCGCGGCAGTCGTCGCGTGTATTGGAGGACTGTGGAGAGCGCGTCGGGAAGGTCACTGGACGTAATACGTCACAGGGATCAAAGGGCTTTGGGTTGTAAGACAACGCAACGCCGCTGGAGGAGGAGACGAAGAGAAGAGCGTCAGAGAGTCGAGATGTTGAGACGGAAAGACTTAGAGTCGGTGGACCCGAAATTTCATAGGTCACATGACGTACCTGGGATCAGGTAGGTCACATGAATCAGATTATGTCAGGTCCAATGACCGTGACTGGGTGACGAGCATCCGTGCATTGTGTGTGTGACTGCTCATGTTACACACATACCCTACCTTCCGCTGCTAATCTATCACCTCTGCTCGTCGTTTTACCACTGGACCGCGCGCACCTTTACGTGTCTAACACGAAAAGTGCTATTGAGGCTGTTAGCGTCTAACGCTTCAGATTCACCTGGCTCCCCGCCCCAGGATCTCTCGTTCCCGCCCACGCCGCCTCATTCCATCGTGCCGTGCGTCCGTTTTTCCGGCCATCTTCTCCGACTGACTGGTGAACCCCGCCTAGTGGCGCACTTGTTCCGACTGACTCGTAAGCTTTGCTGGCGCGTTTTTTTTGAGCCACCCACCTGTCGCTTAGCAGCAAATTGTGGGCCTCGCCGCCTTTACTCCGGACCTTCTCCGCTCTTTGTAAGTCTCGCCTGTTGCCCAGGGATGCCGCCTCGCGTCTGATCCTCTTCTCTAGACCTGCCCCGTACGCGCGCCGCCTTCTCTGAACTCCTCGCCTGTCGTCTAGCAGCGAAATTGCTCCGGCTGACTCGCAGGTTTCATTGATACGCCTTCGCGCTTTTTGAGCCACCCGCCTATCGTTTAGCAGTGAAATTGCTCAAGCTGTGGAACTCGCCGCCTTTTTTCCAGACCTTCTCGCTCCTTGTAAGTCTCGCCTGTTGCCCAGGGATGCTGCCTCACGTCTGACCCTCTCTAGGCCAACCCTACGCCCGCGTCGCCTCCTACCGCCCCTATCCAAACCCCTTGCCTGTCGTCGATGCCCTCTGCGTCCCTGCCCGCGACCCCAGTGCCAGCCAAAGAGGCCTTGGCTTCTTTACCGCTCTCGCCGCAACGTGCGCCGCTATTCTCCTCCTCTCCGCTCTCATCGCCTGAGCAGTTGCCGCCTGCTTCCCCGCGCCTCTTACCTCACTCATCGCTGCCCCCCTCCTCGCCGTCTCCCGCCTCTTCACGCATCCCGCCCTGCGCCGCCCCTGTCGCACCTCCGCGAAAACTCCCTCCCCACCCTCTCACGATCGAAATCCCTCTGCCTCAGCCTGCCTCCCTCAAGGTTAGATACAGCCTTAGGCTTGCGGAAGCTGCTCTTCGCAAGGCCATGGAGGCCCCTGGCCCCCACAGCTACGGAATTCACGACTCGGAGCTAGACTTTTCTGTCTTTGGGTGGGAGCTGCCTCCTTTGACTCCCACTCCTTCCCCACGGCCCGGCTCCCCAAAGGTCTCTGCCCCCAAGAAGCACCGGGGCGCAAAGGCCAAGACCAGCCTTCCTGTTAAGACGCCAGGCAAGGCGGGATGGCAGTAAGCTTTGCGGCGTCTTGCAATGAATCTAGACTTACGCAACGCCCCTTTAGATCTGTGGCTCGCGAGCCAGCCCTGCTGCCTCCCTGGGGAAGAGATCCCGAGACGCCGATCCGGGACAGCCCGGTGCTTGGGCTGCCCAGCAAGGGCCTGGCAGGCCGGAGAACGCACCGAAGGCACTCGAGCAAGTAGGCGACGGGGGACCGGTGGAAAAGGAGGGCGGCAACGGGCGTGACCCAGAGCCTGGCGGGTCAAAGAAGAGATGCCGCGGTCGCAAAGCTCCGAAGTCTCGCCCAAGGGCCGGGCAGGCGCTGGCAAATGCTGGCGGCGACGCGAAGGCCGCAGATTTCTCAAGACTGAAAGAGAAGCGGCTCGAAACCTCAGAGCTCCTCCAGAGCGCCGGCTTCTCCATGACGAAGGACTCCGCCATCAGTGGAACGGGCTGGCAGGGCAAGCAGCTCCAGGTGCCTGACCGGAAGCGCCTCCAGGAGATCTACCAGTCGGATGAGATCAGGACCTCGCTGGCCCAGTTCTTGCCCGTCTACTACGATGAGTACGCCCTCAGCCGTCCCCATAGACCTTTTGCTGACCTCTGCAGCAGGAGTCATGAGCGGGCAGTGCTCCTGCTTGACGACGAAGGCAGGGCGTTCTGCTACCGCACGACAGTCCTTCCCTGGATCAAGAGCGCGGCGCCCTCAATTTTGGAAGCGGTTGACATGCTCCTCGGAAAGCACTTGAGGGATGTAAAGACGGCCCAGGCTAGTCGGGAGAGGACGCGCGGGCCCCACTTTCCCTGCATCATGGGCCACTTTAGGGCCTACGGCGAGGTAGGCCTCTGGTTGCTCGCATCTTTCTCCCACTCACACCTTTCCCAGTATCCTGAGCTAACTCAGTTTCACGTGGACAATGCAAGTGACGCTGAGGCCTTCATCAACAACCCGGCGATTCAGCACGTCACGTAAGTGCGTCCCCGCAGCCGTACGCCTGGCAAGCCCTCTGACTCCCTGCAGGAACGCCGTCTCCTCTTGCCTCAAGATGATGTTTCCCAGGGTGGTTAGGCGCCTTCAGGCCTCTGCCGAGTGGTATGAGACGCACCACCACATCAAGCCCCAGTTTGGTTTCTTTTGGAACCTCTGCATCAACGGCATCTTCCCTGGCCAAAAGCGCATCCACAGCAAGCCCCATGCCGACTACAAAACGTCGTAGGCGTCTGCGCCCTGCTTGTGTATGAGATCCCAGGGAGGGGTAAGCCACTCTTTGGGCTGCCAATGTCGCTAGCACTTATTACTCTTGCAGTTAAATTTAACCATTCCAAAAGGACATGGCTCGTTCTCTGGGAGGCAGAGGTGGCCATCCAGCTCCCCCCGTGGGTGGTCTGCCTGTACCCGTCCTCCCTCCTCACCCATTTCAACATAGACGTTCACGGTGCTGTCTGCCCTCCCTCGCTCCATTGCTTCCTTTCTAAACCCCCTCAGATATTAAATTTGTCACCACGGATGGAGAAGAACGACCCACGCCAGCCAACTCAACTCCTCTCGTGGAAGGCGATGACGAGGGGAGGGGCAGTTTCGTGTACTTTAACCAGGCCGCGCTTTACCAGTCCTCAGAGACTGGGTTTCCGACTCTCAAAAAGGCCAGGCTGGCTGGGAAGGCCACGACTATCAGCGGCGCTCAGACAGTTGAGGCCGCCTTTGTGCGCCATAGAGTAGTCATACCCATAGGCCCTTAAACCGCCTCATCCCCTCCGTCTCATCCCCTCTCCGCGTCTCTACTGCCTTGGGCTGCCTTACGTCCGCCATCTGCTTCGTTTAGTCTATCTCAAGCTGACTAGTGGAGCTCGCCGCCTTTTCTCCGGACCTTCCCTGTTCCTTGTAAGCCCTGCTCATTGCCCGGGGAAGCCACCTCACGTTTGATCCTCCCCTCTAGACCTGCCCCGTATGCGCATCGCCTCCTGCCGCCTTCTCTGAATTCCTCGCCTGTCGCCTAGCAGCGCAATTGCCTCAGCTGACTCGCAGGCTTCATTGATGCGCTTTTGCGTCTTTTTGAGCTGCTCACCTGTCGTTTAGCAGCGAAGTCGCTCAAGCTGACTAGTGGAGCTCGTCGCCTTTTCTCTGGCCTTCCTTGTTCCTTGTAAGTCTCGCCTGTTGCTCAGGGAAGCTGCCTCCTGTCTGATCCTCTCCTCCAGGCCTGCACGTCTCCTGCCGCCTTCTCTGAACTCCTCACCTGTTGCCTAGCAGCGCACCTGCCCTTGTCCTTGCCTCTGCTCCAACTTTGCTGATGTCCCCACACTCTCATCCACAACGCAGTGCCGGTATTTTTCAAGCCATCCGACGGCCCCGACCTGGATCCATAGGCTGGTTCTAGCCACCAAGCGACTGCCTTCCAGATTCAACAAGCTCCGCGAATCCGGACGCCCCCTTGCCTTCGAAACGTAGCGTAGCGGTGAGTATTTGAACCTTGAACATATTGTCATATGTTAATGCATATAAAGGTTCTTGATCAATATAGGCACCCACGGCGAATGGATGCAAACAACTTTTTTTCACGGTGCGTGTCCCTCCTGCATGTCTATCCCTTATTTCATGCATTCTATTCGCAGAGGAATGCCCCTCGCCATCGACGTCTCTGCCCAGATCTTTGGACCAATTCGAACCCTCAAGCGATTGCCTTGCGGATCCAGCGCCGGAAGCTTGTCCGTCAGTAATTTCATCATCCCAACTCGTTTGGTTGCTCAATCGTTTCCTCTCATACTTCTACAGAGCCCGTTGTTGTGCTATTGGGCGCACTTTCAGACTCACAACACACAACACGGGTGCTATGTGAAGAGAATGCGACAGTTAGATCACAGCTTGACACGGTGGAGCGGGATAACATGGGCTTGAAATGGGAGCTGGGGGAGCTGAAGGGGCTGGTGCGGGATCTGGAAGATAGGGAGCTAGAGGAATCGGACATGCCCGCGGTTTTGGAACAGGGCAGTGGAAACAAGAACGAGATGGGGAGGCTGGGCGGAATACACATGCACACGACATATCGAGGCTCGGGTTCGGTGGGAGCAACGACAAATTGCGGGATGCCCCTTCTACTCGCACCAGCTCGCTGTTACATTTCATATCCCGCGAAGTGCATCTCCCCCTCGTACTGGACGACCTGGACTTTCACCCTCCACACCCGCACCCGCAGTCAGCTTCGTCGACACCCAACACAAAACGCCCCAGATGCATGAGTACCGCTTCTTCAGTGTCCCTCTTTCCTGTCCCCCCAGCCAACATGACCATGCTTTTTCACAATAATGCCAAGGACTTCGCCGCCTCCACACCCACAAAATTGCAGCACATCTACCACCCCGACCAGCAGCAGCCCCCTGGAACGCAGAAACGCTGTCCGCACCAGCAGCCGCCAAGCTCACTTGGGCGCCCTATCCCGGGCGCGGCCCAAACGCGTGTAACCAGCACTGACACAGGGCTGAGCATCTCCCCAACTACGGTGGACTTCTCGATGACCACCAGCAGCCCCGGGAGCCTCCTTCTCCGCCCGGAACGCAAAGTCCTTCTCGGGAATATGGAGAGCCTCCATCTGGGACAACGTATGCAATTGGAAGAGGACGTCTATCGCAAGGAAGAGGGATGGGATTTGTAACGCTACGATTTTGTTGCTATTATTTACGCGCTGGTCTTGTTCTCATTTCCGCTTGACCAGCTGCTATGGCCCATCTGACTTTGCTTGTGATATTCCAAGTAGTCGGAATCATGAGAACGGTCGCATGGCAGGCGATATGAAACTGAACAAAGGCAGTGATATTGAAGTGAACACAGATAGCCCATGCGATGGGGTTATTATGTGGGGAGACATGGTGCATACAAGTACAGATAAAATCAGATCAAATTTGCCGCAATGGGCAAAGGGGTGACATCCCACTTGTCACATTCTCTTGCGGTTGCGCAAAGCGCGTTTGAACGGGGGAGCGCGATCACGGACACCAGCAGACTCAAGGACAATGCCGGATGGGGATTGGTAGCGGTTGGGGTGTTCTGGAGAGGGTAAGTGGGGACAGAGGGGAAAGTGGGGAACGGACCAGGGCTGCGACCGCCATGGGGAGTGGGGCGTTTGAGACTGGCTGAAAAAAAACATGGTAAAATCGTGGAGAGGGATGCGGGGGAATGGTACCTTTGCTTGGACCGGGAGTGGGAAAAGGGGCATCGTCCTCAGAGCCATGAGGCATATCGACGTCGTGATCTGAGAAGCAAGTGAGAATGTGAGGATAAGAGTACTCAGAGAGTACCTTCATCGATGGGTTGGGCAGGGGTGCCATCAGATTGGGGCTGTGAGGGGGGGTGGATCGTAGGAGGGGGGGGAGAGTACAGCTGTGTTAAGAGGGAATGTGGCACTGAGCGGGCAATGACGAGGGTGAACTGGAAGGTGCTTACCTCATCCAAAGAAGAAGAGGACTGAGGATTAACTTCGTCAGCGACCGGGTTGTCGGAGGGGTCAATGTCGTTGTGAAAAATGGAGGAAGAATGGCCTTTGTTGGAGTCGTTGTCATTTTCAATATTGGAGATGCCATCGTTGTTGATCCCGGATTCACCATCATTGTCAATGAAGGGATCATCGTTGTTGATCCCGGATTCACCGTCATTGTCAATGAAGGGATCAACAACTTGTTTGAGAGAGTGATGATCGTCAGTGATACGGGCGCCTTCCTGATTGGTATCGGGGTTGTCGGCGAGTTCCAGATGGGGCGCGGTGGATTTTTGACAAGCGACGTTGGATGGGGACCGCTCAGGCGGGACATCGGGGGTGGGGCGGCGGGAGAACGTAGCCGGTGGCGGAGTGTCATGTTTGTCAAGATACTTAGAGAGCTCGGTTGCAGCATCCTAAGATGTGAGGTGAAAAGGAGGATATGATAGGAAGCAGGGATGAACATACGGAGCGCTGAGTCCAAGGGGTGGCGTGAAAGGATGAAGGAACGTCATCGTGGGTAATGGAGTCCCACTTCGGGTCCATGGGGTCAATGGCAAGGGGGTCCGGCTCGCAGGACATCTTATTGAGGCGTTCAATGTTTTGGTAGCAGAGCTGTGGAAGATCAGAGGAGTACAAGGAATGAGACGAGTGCGTATATACCCTCTCCAAGGTTTTGGTGGCCTGATAAATGTCATTACGGACTTCATCGGAGCCAGGTCTTGCAACAAGCCAGGGCTTGGTTGCGAATTTCTTCAAGAAGGATGCAAGCCCTGTCATAGAGAGCTCACGATCACGAGCACGTTGTTGATTATCACTTGCGGCTTCAGTGGTGAAAGTCGGGAGAGCGGTTTGAACGTGGGTAATGCCATCAGGGAAAAAATATTCATTCGTCTTGGTGAGGGATCCGCTGGAATCAACTCGATCTTGCACCTTAGAAAATTTGGTGAGGATGCATTTGAGTTCTCCGCGAAGGAAAGCCGCAGAGGAAGACTTCTCTAAGAGGAGGGAACGATACTCATCCACGATCATGTCCTCAAGATATGCAGCAAGGGCGTATCTCTCAAAGTCGCGGGTGGGCTTCTTCAGAGAAGGAGAGCGCCAGTCATGATAAGTCTTGAAATCGAGAACCCAGTGACCAACAACGATAGGGGATGTTTTTGATTTCTTGGTCTTTGAAGCGGCGATTTTGTTTATCAGGTCCTTGACCTTGTCAGCAATTTCCGGATATGTCTTGGCCAAGACAGGGATTTTTTGATCCTTGACAGTTGTTGGACGGGGGTGTGTTGGAGAGTATTTGACGATGTCGGATTCCATTTGGAGAAAAATGTGGAAATATCGAAAGACAAGATGCGCAACCTAGCGGACGCAGATATGGGTGTGAATGGATATAGAAGAGGATGAATAATGAGTACCTCCCGCGCGGCGCGTCTTCCGTCAGTGAAAAAGCCGTTGGAGTTCTCGCTTATGGTCCGTAGGGCCCAGGAGGCGACATCCTTTGCTGTGCGGGGGTTCTTGACCGATGCGGAGAAATATATAGCATATGGATCGATCCAGGATAGAAACTGTGAATCGGTGTCAATGGTATGAAAAATCATTAGAATTGGAAGACTTGCCTCAGACAGACTATTGGGAATCATCTTGAGACACGACCCCATCTCCAGGATCATTGTTGGCGTCAGCAATGGCAGTGGCCGCTGGAAGTGGAACATGCCGTGATCAACCATGACCCATTCCACCTTGCGCTCAACCTCCTTCTGGAAATCAATTGTTTTCTTGCCTGACCGCGGCATGTTTGTGACGTAGTCTCCAATACTGCGCATCAGATTGATGTTGTACTCTGCCGTTGGTCCGTCTTCATTGACGTCCCCGCCTTTCAGGCATCCAAGCTTCTCGCCCCCAAGCCCCAAGTCTTCAAGGCACCGCAGGAGATCCGCAGTGAACAGATTTACATCTTTCTCGGAGTCTGCTACAGTGGTCGTGAATACCCCCCATGTCGAAGTACATGTCCGAAGAGGCTCCTTCGCCTGAGGGTCTGTGGTCTGCTGCACCTGAAGTTTGTACTTGTCGAACGTAGACGTATCGTCCATCTCAAAGAAATCGAGGTGCGTCACCAGCGTCCGCCAAATCCCAATCAGGTACTCGACCATCATCATCAAAATCTGCATATATAGATTGATCTCGTCAGAAGTCCAGCCGCCAACAGGATTCCCATTACTCACGCCTCCGCCAATGCTATGCATATTTGCTTTGATCCATTTTGAATTCAGGCATTTCTTGTAATGGAAGATGTGCCCGAACTCGTGCAGCGACAGAAGATATTGCAGAGTTTCCTTGTGGTGGAATATTTGTCGCAGTGCTGACGATTTGTTCCCCATTCTCGCCACCCACATAGGCTGCGAATCGGGTCCTTCCGGAGAACGCGCCACATACCCCCTGATCAGCATCACTAATTTCTCTTCATCCGTCTCATGGTATTGCTGCACGGTGGTGTTCCGAGAGATGTGAAGTGCCAGCAGGCCTCCGTTCTGCACCATCACCTCTACCAATCCCGTGAGTATATCGCCTGGTTCCGTCCATCTATCACTCACCCTCGTTGTAGACAATCACCCCCCACTCTGACACCGCCCTCCGCTGATTCTCCAGCTCCCGAATTTTCTCCTCCGTCGCTGAACTCCCATCCCCGTCATCCTGCATTGACTTTCTCATGATGTTGATTTTGTCTGTCAACGCCCTCGCCTCAATCCTCGCTGCCTGCCTTCGATGACGACCCCCCGCTGCAAAGATCTCCCGCAACTCATTCCCTTTCTCACTCAGGACCAATCGCGGCGCAAGCTTGATACCCTTGATGTCAGTGTTAATGCACGACTCGTCCAGTGACGCGATATTCATGATTAGCGGTATCATGTTTTCAAATTTGGTTGTTGAAAACGAGGACGCCTTCATCGATGCATGCAGTATCAAGGCCTGAGACTCTTTCATCTCCCGGTCGTTCCACCGTCCGAAGTTCAATGGCTTCATTGGATTCACGATATCCATCAGGTTGATCGATATGATTGCCGCCTGTGCATCGTCGTCCGCCGTGCTCCCTGTGAGCTCCTCATCTTCCACCTCTGATGACAATTCATCCTCATCTTCTCCAGATCCCAGATCTTTCCCGTTCCCCGTTGCCCTCGTCTTCTTTCCCCCCTTCTCACTTCCACCAACCGCCTCTACCGCTTTAGAAACAGCAACAGTTGACTTACGTTTTCCTTTCTGACCACGCCCCTGTACTCCCCCTCCCTCCACTGCTGTGGCTGAGTTTTTCGTTGACTTCTGTCCTCGTGGAGGCATTTTCCGACAAGACGGTGAGCGTGAGGGTGTGTTCACAAAATGCAAATTATATATACTCCCCTTGCCCTCCCCATGCAGTATCCACGTGTGCTTATCGTCTCCGAATCTCTAACCAATCCACGTGTGCTTATCATCTCCGAATCTCTAACCAATCAACACACCCCCAGGCAATCCAGCCCTCTTGTCACCCCGTCTATGTGCAATCAATCAACACCCCCAGGCAATCCAGTCCTCAGCTTGACACCCTGTCCATGTGCATCTTGTCAAAATCCTATGCCTGATATCGCCATCTCCTTACGTTATCATGAATCCCCCTGACTCCGGTGTGGGAGAGATTTACGAGTGCATCAGGAACTGAGGGGGAATGAGGGTGGTTGAAGACCGACAGAAAAAGAAGAGAGTATGAGCAAACTGGGCGCGACAACGTACCATGTGGATCATGGGCTTGAAATGTATTTCATATGTCTTGTAGCATGAAATGGACTTGCTTGAATTACTTAGAGAAACATGTGAGACAACTTTTGAGGTCAAAACCTCTAAGGGCCCCGCCTTCAACCATGGAGAGCCCGAGAAAATGCGAACATTCAACCCTACCGTCTGTCACATTGGAATCTGTTGGAGCTCAGGTTGATGGTCCTACAGAAGACGAGGGCAAGTACTAAATATAGTAAGGGAATACAAATGTGTGAAGCGCTTGAAGTCCGAGGCCCCAAACTTGTAAGTTGTAACCATTGGAGTGTCATGTAAATGAAGCCTCTTGTGGGCGTGAGATCGGGGTGAGTGATTTGAGGAATCTACTAGGACATGCAAGAAAATGGGAGAAAGCATGAGTTTCTGTGTGACCTAAATCACTGCTACACCAGGAGCAGGGAGATAGCATCTTGAGGTTTTGGATAAATGATTGATGTCATCATTCTATGTAATAGGAGTTTTGTGGCCCTGAATGCAGTGAAAATGGACTGGTTATGTTCCAATTGGCGTCAGAGATTGACTAAATCACAAAGTGAGCATTTGTGATGGCATGTAGACTGATCCATTGTGAATTAACGACAATCAATAAGCTATGGAACTGCAGAATCATATGACCAGCTTTCCTAGAGGTGTGTCTTATCTCTAGTGCTCCACATGCCATATTTATGGGCACCACTGTATGTCCAATTTATGGGGTGTACCATCATAGATCAAAATATGCGCCATAGGATCATTCTTATGGCGGGGGTCTCCTCCTTATCTTACATCAACAGAATTAGTTATCAAATGTCTCATTTGGGGACATCAATCTAATGCATACAGACATGTACGCTATTGATGAAATATCCCGCCGTAAGATCACTCCTACCGTGCACATTTATCATTTTTGATCCTGCTCAATCCTGCTGCTTGCTCCCTTGTTGTCAGTGTAAGCCTAACCCTTTCTATCTTATCACTCTCCTCATTCCTTTTACCTTCATCCGATTTCTCCCTCCTCTTTTCCGATCTCCGCTGTATATATATAAACCCCACTCAACTCATCCACAACGCTTCCACCGAATATCCTTCCTTCCCTCTCACCCTACTTTCACATATCCAACTCCAACTCTTCTTCTGGATCACTCACATGGATCTTGATCCTTCATTAGACGCCCCGTTTGATGTTGCCCTCACGCCTTCTCCTTTTGGAACAGATGATGCTCCCTCCCAAGATATCACCCTTGCCGCTGCCCTTCTCGCCAACTCTGAGTCCATGCACGACGACTTTGCAAATCAGCCAATCAAATCCTACCCACTCCATCACTACAGGCACATTTATGACTCTTGCAGCAAACATGCTGCCCTATCCTCCCTTTCCTCATGCGCGACTATTGACTTCCGCAACTCCCCCCTTGTCGTTGACCCTACAAAGAATGACCTTGATTGGTCTGCTCGTTCAGTCTTCCTGGATCTAATGGTATGCGTTGGCGCTCACATTGGATTTGGCGCCCTCCTTCCTTGCCTTCAAGTAGACCACAACTATGAATTCAAGATGCAACTTGCCCACTCATTGCGCACCTTTTCTGCCAAATTCACCAAACTCGGCTATGATCCAAGGAACAGTATCCATTTTATTGGCCGCTCCCCTCGTTCTGAAGATGTCTGGCTTGCTTGGATCCCAAGAGACATTGTTGACCGTCAATCCCAAGACAACACACCACCAGGTTCCTCTTCCGCTTCCTCTGCTCTCTCTCTTCGCCACTACAGAATGTCAGTTATGTTCATTGCCAAAATGCTCAGTGACATTGCCTATCATGATGTCATTGTCTTTGATGACTATCCTGATGTGGACGATCCAGACTTTGACTTTCCCACCAATGTCAAGTATGTATTCTCCCTCACAATCCCACTTTTCACTCTAAACTCAATTTTATCATTCTCATCAGCTTGTCCTCCATCGGCCTTAACCTTGTTCACCTACATCGCTTGCATGTAAGAATGGCCGAACAGTATGCGATATGGGTCACCAATGCACCAGACAACTGGAAAGCCGATGGTTTTCTTGAGCAACGCTATCCTGTCGCCATCACATCCCGCTACGGCCAAAACCAACCATTGGGCCTTCACACAAATAATGAGGGCGAGGAAGCGCGCAATTGGGATCGTGACCGCGATTTCTCAAACATACGCTACATGACCATTGCAATCGCAACTCATGTCAGGCAAGTACTGCAATATAATAGCAGATACCAACCTAATAATTCACGCTTCTACAGTGTCAGGCGTGTTGCCCAGTGGCAGAACCGTGATGTCACTGATATCATGGACCAGTATCCAGATGGCATCTACAACAGCCATGATCGACGCATTCGTGAGGAGTATGAGCATCATGAGCTTGAACAACTGGACCAGGAGGATGCCAATGGCGACCCAATCAATATCTACTCAGTGGATGGGTACCCAATCCAGCGAAGGATTGCCCTCTTCCGACCTGGCACTAAGAACATGGGTGTCCTTATTGACTTCCAACATCTCGATGAACTTTTTCTCCATGAAGACCCCAACTTTGTCACTGGCAGCCATCTTGAAACGGCGTATACTGTCTATCCGCAGGCAGGACTTCGCACTGCTGGCCACTTCCAGGCTAAAGGCCTTTTTCATCCTTGCTATAAACTGTTGGAGGAGATTAATGGTGGATTGATGTATTCGGACGAGGACAGTGTCTCGAGTTCATCAGAAAACAACGATGATAATGACAATGCCCACAAACCCGCGATTTTTGGCATATCTAGCCAGGGATACAACGCTGTCATGCACAATACTCGTGGACGATCGGCCCAACATCATGAGGTTCAAGTTGGCTATATTACTCGGATGCTTGCTGGATCATGGATGAATGCGAAAAGTCACCAGCTTGCTGCTCAGCGATGGGTACAGAAATGTCAGCAGGCTCTACCACATGAGGCATATGCTGAGAAGATCCGTGACCGCTCTATATGCCGGGACCTGCGCCTCGAGAATGTCTACTACATTGACCTAGATGCCCTCAACCCAGGCCAAAAGAGAGGAAGGTAGGCAGCAATCGTTCATCAGATCCTGGAAATGGTGTCATGACCACAATCTAGTGAAATCCTCAACCAAATTATCCTTCCCCTGGGTGCAATGTGGTTGCATGCGAGTCTGTGGGAGAAGCTACCGCGTCATGTGGTTCTGTTTGAACCTGATGTGCGTACATTTTGATTTTATGAGTAACATGATTGTATTAATGACCAACCAACATTACCAGGCATATCCTGCTGTCTACAACTGGACAACATATCCCATCACAGCACTGTTGGATATAATCTATCGTTCCACAGCTGATGCGATCAAGGCCAAAACATTCTCCGACACATTTGTCGTTGAACTTTGTTCAGTTCTGGAGCGCACCCTCAACTATATGCACACAGGCAATGCGTCTGTGATTGCAACCACGGTCATGAATCCAATGTGGATCGGGCGCGCAATTGTCCAAGATGGACTTCCTTGTTTGAACCCACAGAATGTCATGATACAGCATCCTTCGAAGGTTCATATATCTCATCAGCATTGGCCCTATGACCGGGTCCTACATCTACCCTATTCATCATCACGGAAGTCTCAGGTCATCAACTTTGGTAAACACCACTTCAATGTAAGTAACCATCTACTCAAACATCCATGAAATCACCGCCATAGGAATGTTCCTATGGCGGTGTAAACCCACCTGAACACCACCAACCATTGAACAACACCGCCATAGGAACATTCTTATGGCGGTGTAATTTCATATACACAAATGACAATCATTGGTCAAATACTCCGCCATAGGAACATTCTTATGGCGGTGTAATTTCATATACACAAATGACAATCATTGGTCAAATACTCCGCCATAGGAACATTCTTATGGCGGTGTAATTTCATATACACAGTGTCATCAGGATACTCCGCCGTAGGAGTATTCTTACGGCGGAGGTTTTCACATATACACTGAATTGAGCACTGAATAGCTTCGAGCTCTTGCAAGCCCGGAACGATGAGTTCGAGTTTTGAAGGAAGAGGGATGAGGGATGAACGGTAAGAAACGAATGGATTGGACGAGACGGCGCGATTACAAACGAGGGTAAGGTAGTTAATTGTCTAGGTGGTCGTGATCTCGGAAAGTTGAGATATGCTCGGTGGTTTGTATGGTTCCCGGCTATCAACGTGTTCCTCGCGTGAAGGGGAAACTACCCCTTCATCCACCCCCCACTTGAATATCAACCATCCCTGGTTGACCGGCGGCTTCGCTGTCTTCATCGTCACAGAGCCTGCAAGTTCTGCTGGGTTGATGAACCTGGTGACCTCCCGAGACTTGAATGAACGCAGAAAATAAGGAATAACTCAAACGGCAGCAGTGGGCGCGATAGTTAATGGTGAGCGCATGCAGTACAGGAAGTCGACACGGTCGCGGATACAAGTCCCTGGGAGATGGCGGGGGATGAACGAACCTGAACGGAGCACTATGTAGCCGTCTGCGTTGTGGCGAACCTTTCCTTGAGCTAAATACATGTGTACAACCATACAACTCTTGAGATGATGCCCGGCCAACAGTCCCTGTAGCCTCATTATTATTTCATGGGGAAATTCCAGCTGTGCACGTTATAATGTACCACCATGTCTGCCATAGCTTGGGGGAATTATAATGTGCACTCAGAATACTGCAAGCAAATGGCAATTATTGGTTCTAATAATAATACATACATGGCTGGACACATTATAATGAGGGGGGTCCTAGGGGACCATTATTATTTGAGCTGCTTCTTTTTGCCATCCCATCAACATCTGGACTTCCTTTGACATCTCATCATTCCCCAGACTTCTTTTGGGTCCCATCATAATTAAATATCATATCCCAAACCAATATGCTTATTTTATTGGGATAACATATGGATGTTTTGCCCACAGAACATCATCCTCCCTACTAAATACCAATATAACACACAAAACCTAGTATATAGCACCCATGAAACCATCTACTGCTTCTGGAAGTAAGCAGAGTATATATTATAAAAGTCAGATGAAACTGTATTTGGCTTGAGCTTGGAGTTAGTCTGGCCTATGATTATCTTGAGAGTCTTGGGTACTGGGTTCACCCACTGCCAAAATAATTCAATGTGGGCCCCATGGAGATGATAAGTGACCCATGACCCTCAGAAAATATGCTAAACCTTTTATAAGCTTATTGGTTTGCTCAGGAAGGGGGTTATCTGGGGATGGGTGGTTTGTGCGGAAGCCATTTCTCCACGGAATAGGATGAGGCAGGGGCGGATCGAAAGCGGCTTAGAATCGCTTTTAAACGCGTCCCTTACCGCTAGAATCCGCCGGTTCAGTAATTTTATATAACAAAAACAGTCCAAATGCATGTTTATTTTAAAATCGCTCGATCCTAGCCACTTCTCCACGGAATTGCTCGAAAATTAGCGCGTTTTTTGAGCGCATTGTACACGCTTTCTAACGCGTCCCTGCGCGCAAAGATCCGCTAGGGCGGGAGAACCCGACCCCTGGAGGGCGGGCTGGGGTGGGCAATGCTGGGATTTTGATCGGATTACTAATGGCGGGTCAGGGTCCGCTCCTAATGCGGGCATACACCAGTGCTGCTGATAATTCAATCATTATAATTCATCCCTAGTGTACATTATAATTTGCCCTAGCTATGGTAGAGATGCAGACACATTATAACAGGCACAGCTGGAATTCCCCTGCAACATTATAATGGGGCTACATGGATACCTCGCCCGGCGCGGCTGCAGAAGTGGCATGACGACGGCGAGAGAGTATCGGGGTGCCGAGCGAACGACGGGGGAGGGAGGGCAGTGACGACTGCGTTGACGATATCCTGCAAGTGCTGAGGAAGGCGCTGAGCGTGTTGGGCGCGTTTTGCATGTTTTCCGGACTTGGCGAGGCGACGGCTGGCTGTGAACTGAGCTATAGACCTAAGACATCCCCTAGAGGTGCTGGCGACGTGCGGAGTAGGGGCTGAGGGGCGGAAGTCGGGGGATGCTCTGGGCGGTCTGGACGCTTCTGGTGCGATTCCCTGCATTAGAACGCTAGGCGGCGGGTTCAAAATTCATTTCCTTACGTCTAAGCAATCCTGTGACTGTGTTTGCGAATCTCCGGAGGTGCGGGCGCTGCTGAGACGTGATGCGATCTCTGGGCGCTTTGGACGCTACGGACGCGTTTTCGAGGTGTGGGCTAAATGGCGGGTAGTATGACGTCAGGAGACCACTCTGAAAGGTGCCTACAAGCGGCGGGGTGGTCTGGGGCAAAGACGGCTGGGAAACGCAGAGGGATATGCTGGACGCGTTTGGGCGCTCTGGACGAGTTTTCCGGGCAGAGAAGTGAGACGACGGCGTTAGGGACGGATGGGATGATGTCTGAATGTGTCCTGAAGGCGCTAGCGCGGGATGGAGCGAGACGGAATGGGGGAAGGCTGATACTGCTGCTGGACACTGCTGGGCGCTACCAGTCGTAATGTTTGCGTTCTTAGAGGCGAGAAGTGCGGAGACGAAGCGGAAATAGACGAAACAATTATGGCTGATTATCTCCAGCTGATACTGCCGACTTTTCCACTGAAAATGACTTCTCAGCCTCCTGAGATGCTCTTGAGGCTGAAAAACACGTTTTTGCTGATGCTAGCGAGACGACAGGCAAGATGGCGTGGAGAAGGTCCGAAAATAGCGTTTTCCGTGATGATTCTGCATTAGTGCACCTGTCTGAGGGCGATGGAGGTAGAGGGGGGGAAGGAGAGGGGAAAAGGGAGGAATGGGAGGAGGCTGATGTGCTGGCCCGGGCAGCCGAGTTTAATTCCAATGCTTCAAGACTGCGCGCGACAGTGAGCGCGAAATTTTAAGCATTATCAATACTGTAACAGCCATGAGGAGAAAGGCCCATAGTGATCTCGAGTTTCCATTTGACACAACACGAAAAACTGGGCCCGAACCCTATGAGAAAGAGTTCGTCTCGCTTGACTTTCGCGAGGCCACCTTGAGCGACGAGGGACGCGGCAACGGGGTAGAAAGATCTGTAATACTCCCCAATGTGGGCACAGGTCTGCGTTGCTAGCCGAACTTGGCGTGATACGATCACTGCAAGGTCAGTAACATCAGCAAAACCTGATATTACTTTGGTGACTTATGGTGACTTTAAGACTTAAAACGACTTTTGAAAGTCCACGGGGCTTTCGAAAGTCGTACAAAGTAAATATAAGTAATTATGAGCCAAAAGTAGCAAAAGTACCAAGTACATGTTGAAGGTGGTTATACAAAACTTGGCTACCTAGCCAAAAATTACTACCTTTGGTCCCATCAACTAGGACCATCATCTCCTTGCTCCCGGGGCTATTGCCTCGTCTCCCGGCCGTGTGTTGCTGTTGTTCTCCGGGGTTGCGGCATCATCGCTGCGTGCCTCGGCGGTTGCTCACACTGTGTGGAAAAGTGGAGGCCGTACCACATCCAACTTCAGTACCTAAGGTGGAGTTGGCATCAATCCACGCTCTACAAAATTCACTCACTGATCGGGAAAATAAGTCGACGGGGATCCCGTGCGAGGACGCAGCGTCGGTAAGTCCCTACACAGGCGTGTTACCATTGCAATCTCGTCATTCACGCGGTCGCCAGAGTTGCTGGGTGGCTTGTTGCTGAGGGTGGCCCGAAATTAATGTAGTTTGAAATTAATGTAAGGCACTTACCTGTCATTGCAACACACCCATACAAGCGGGTCACCACCTAGCTTCTCCCCAAATGTGTCACCCATTGTCCCCTATGGCTGGGATGCTAAGATGTGGCCGAAGTGGGGGCATCAGATAGGGCTCTATTGACCGTTGGGCATGAGGCACTAGGTGTGATTGCCTGCGGTCATTGGGCATGTGAGCACCAGTTAACGAAGAAAGCGAGCTGTTTACTCACTGTGCAGGATGTCGACGTCTAGAAGTGCTCACTATAGTCAGCAGCGACCTCGCAGGTGTCGGTTGTCAGGTTCACAGCAGGCGAAAATCCTCAAGTCCATTTAAACTCCGCTTGAAAAACTGGCTACGTCATCGTTGGCCTTTGCTCCACCACACGGTCCACACCTCGCTTCGATCATTCCCCCACGTTCTCTCCTTTCCCTTGCAGCGGCCTCCAGTATATGTCCAAACGCTTCAACACTTCCACTGGACATGGAATACAGGGCACACGAGTACCAGTACCTCCATCTCCACCCACACAATCGCATGCTAATCCAACATTCAGCTCTCCCTCCGAAAGTTGCGCACGTCCACACAAACAATATTGGGGCCATCAACGGTAGACAGCACATGGTTGAGCATCGTTCATCATTGTTGTAAGTACCTCAGCCGTTGTCCTGCCTCACCCAATCGATCAAGCATTCCCACAAATGTTATCGCCTGCCGAGCACGTCAGGCAAGTGCGCTACAATGCTCATGTTCTGATTCAGTTCAGTCTTTCCTCCTTGTGTCTATTCTCGTTGGTCACGGTATGTGGATTATCAATCATATTTCAATTTTTTCACATCATTGAACGTTTTTTATATCCACAGCCCGAGTGCGCCTTCAACTCGACGGTTTCTAATAAAATATCAAAGGCGATGAGCGAGAATGCGGTTGGAGTGATCATTATTGTATATTCTATTCTACATGCTTCGATGTGCTTAGATACCCATCCAATGCAATATTTGCTTCCTTGTAACCTCCTTGTTTGTGACTTTCCCCTGCTTCTGGGTCCTAATGACTATCCTGCTTCGGTTGCTTACGCACTTTTATGTACTTTCGTGGCACTTCTCTCAAAGTAGATTGACTTTCCAAAGTAAGAATGGTCAGAAATACTAATATCACTTTCACACTTTCAAAGTGCCTCAAAGTGCCCCAAAGTCATTTTAAGTAAAATCCATGTTTTGCTGATGAAAGGAGTAACGTGTCCGTGGGTCTGCTTCAGGGTAGAGGGCGATGATGGCTGAGACGAAGTCGGAATACAAGGAGGGGGAGGGGGAAGGGGTAGACGCATACTCGGGGAGTGCTTGCCATAATTCCGCCGTGCTAAAGTCAGTATATCGGCGCGCATACCGTTTCTTCTGAGTGTCAGACGTGATGCCTATGTCCTCAAACCAAAGTCTAGTTCCTCGAAGAAGTGCTGGAGGCTGCGTGGCTGTGCGGGATCAAAACACGGCGCCTTCGTATCGCTAGGCGAGGGCATGCGGCTAAGGACCTTCATCTCCGTAATGCAGTAGGGGACGTGGAGTATGCGCGGGGTATGGATCAGCTGCGGAACGTGGAAAGGAGCACGGATAGGGAGAAACGGGTGACGGAGGCAGAAATGAGCGACGCGAGCGGGACGAGACGTGAGACGAGCTAAACGACGCTAAATGAATGAGACGTCAGGCGCACGGGTCCTAACGAACGAGTCAATGGCACACGGGCGCAAAAATGACGACTGATGCAAGACGAGTGACGCAAGGGTACTAGTCTGGGGTTTTTCTTTTCCTTTCTTTTCTTTCTTCGCGTTCTGGTTGGTATTGGAATCTCTGGTCGCGTTAGGCCCGTCAATCGGCTTCGTGGTGTTACAGCCGGCGCTAGTTTCGGGTTAGGTGCTTTGGGCTTCGGGGATGACTTCTCGCAGTTATGCTACGCTTTATTCGACGATCCGGACGGCGTGGTAATGATGAAATAGACTGGTAGACGAGTCTACCGGGTTTGATGGTGGACGGGCGTAGGGAATGGGAACGAGGCGACAGAACACCTGTTTATCCCCTCGCGGTGGGCTCCAGATGAATAGCTTCGAGCTCTTGCAAGCCCGGAACGATGAGTTCGAGTTTTGAAGGAAGAGGGATGAGGGATGAACGGTAAGAAACGAATGGATTGGACGAGACGGCGCGATTACAAACGAGGGTAAGGTAGTTAATTGTCTAGGTGGTCGTGATCTCGGAAAGTTGAGATATGCTCGGTGGTTTTGTATGGTTCCCGGCTATCAACGTGTTCCTCGCGTGAAGGAACTACCCCTTCAGCACTTACTTCCTTTCCTTCCTCACAGGTATTCTTTGCGTACTTCTGCATGACTCTTGCACTCAGTCGCACTCAACTGCTGGAGTGGACCCACGATGACGACTCACGCATTGCAAAGGCAAAAGCTGTTGCCTTTTATTCCCTTGTCGTCCTCATCCACGATACAAAACGCTTGTGGCAAAGCATGTCCGCCACTCAATCACTACCGCTCTCAAGAATGGTAGCACTGCAATCCGTGCTCATGCTCTCAGACGGTCAAATGCACTTAAGGCTTGGCAGAGTAACCCATATGCTCTTGCCTGGGACAACAAAAACGGTCCTCATGGAAACTACACTGATCTCACCCTCATCCTTAGTGATGATCACAATACCCCATTGACTCAGCTTCACCATGCTTCGACTTCATACTCATACCATGAACTCGCTCAACATCTCCTCAAGATGAAGGCAAAATCATACTCTGCCCCTCAGGGAGTGGCATCTTTCTCACTTCTTTGTCAATGGCTTCTAATTTCCTTATCAAATATGGTGCTGGTTTCCCAGACCCACATCTATTTGCTTCAAACATATTCACTCACATGCTTACGCTATTGCGCATTCACTTGGTTCCCTGGCATAAAGAATATCCGGATCGCACTTCTCGCTACAGAGCCCCTCTCCCTGACTGGTGGATGATCATCAAGCGCTCTTCCTCCTCTCCCAATATTCCTCTCTCCATTTCCCAGGACATCACCCACACTCTCACCCAACAACTTGTCTTTGACAAGAATGCCCTTGGTCTATCCCTTCCACTCTTTCCGAAATGAAAGACCTTTGGCAGAAAAACATTCTCCCTCAAGACTGGGATCTCAAACATGCTTCACTGGACCGCCTTCGCCTAAATCCTGATTCTGAGTATGTTGCTCATGCTTATGACTATGTTGCCAAAAACTTCACTTCATCTAATTGGGTACATCATCTTGCTCTCATCATTGGCATTCTCTTTTCTCGCGTTGCCCCTACTATTTTTTGGTCAAAAGATCTCGGCTATACCAATCACACAGACTCCGCCTCTATCACAGCACACATTCGCTCCTTCCCTTGGATAAAGTCTCAGTCAAAATATCATAAGGGTGTTACTTCACCAATGCCCTTTATCACCATGGTCACAACCACTCTGATTTCTTTTTTGGATCCTCTGTCTCCATTTTATTCTTATTTGGACCGTCAAAATAATCAACAAGGCAAACCATGGACCAGCAAGCATGGTATATTCCTCCTTTTTTGATTCTCATTGTCTTACTTTATATACTCTCACCCACCAGGCACAAAAGAGATTCATGCTATTAATTTTATCCGACTGGGTCTTGCCACTGCCCATACATCAGGTGTTTTGCAGCTGGCAAAATACAAATCTAATTGGCAGTTTAAAAGTCGCACTCAGCTCAAACAACTTTACTCACAGCTCATTTCTATTTTATCCTCTCATGAGTTTGGTGTGTTTGAAGCACTCACCCTCTTGTTAATAGAAATGTGGCTATCAGATTGGTTCGTCAAGGGCAAGCTTTGGCACCTGCTGCTCTTTTAGTCAATACCCCATAAATATATCCATTTTAATTAATTCTTTTTACTATATTTTTACCTACTTACTACTATCAGTTCATATAAAATCACAGGCTAGCTGCTATATTAATGCATTAGAATTTGTTGGAGGTAATGCCTGCAACACTGTCATATATAGGGCATGTCGCAAGTCCAAGTTACTCACAAGTACCCATAAGTAGACCCATGGGAATACTTGCAAGTAAGTGACTCATGGGTGACTCATGAGTACTTGTGACTGCAGATCCGAGTCACTCATGAGTAAACTCATGACATGCCTTAGTCACATACCAAAAAATGGCATCCTGCTGATATGCAAGTGGCTTTAGTGATCCGCACAGGTCTACTGCTAAGGCATAGTACGAGTCCGGGTCACATGCGAGTACCTGTGAGTAGAGCCGTGGGAAAACCCACGGGTTAGTTGAGCCATGGATCCGGGTCACCTGTGATGGCGGATCTTCAGGGATCCAGGTAGGCATTTTTGATGCTCGGGTACTCGTATGGGTACCTGTGAGTATTTTTACAAGTCGGATATGATGGTAACTATTCGTTCCACTTATTTATCTACAATTATTGTACCTAGTGAGGCGTGCACTGCGGCGCCGCCACGTCCACATTAATGTTAAAACATCAAGATTACCATGAGCGGATATTGCGGATGAAATACATGATCAACTAATCATTATACATTGATCAGTATCCGGGATTTTCAATCTTGGTGATTTGCCGGCCATGTGGAATTATGTGTGAGTGGATAATAGGGGTATTAGAGTATGAGTGGTAGGTAGTAGGTGTGTGGGCGAGCAGAAGTCAGTAACATAGCCAAGGGTTGATAGCGTGCACGATGGAGGCTAAGGCATGTCGCGAGTGCGAGTAACTTGTGAGTCAGGACTCAGTACAAGTTGATCCGTGGGAATACTTGTGAGTATGGTGACTCACAGATCCAGATCACCTGTGGCCACAGGTCCTTGCAGGTCCAAGTTTGAAATTTTGAACAACAAGTACTTGTGGCAAGTACTTGCCACAACCTGTAGCCATGTGGTTGGTGCAATTCCTTGGCCCCTACTGACTTTCTTGTGGAAATATGCCACTGAATCTCACATGTACATATATTCTTGACTGCCTGAGTCATCCTGGAAGGCAGTTATCAAGGGTAATATTGCAGCTGTTAATAATTTACTAGTCACATATCAATAATTATTGACTAAGTTAACTACTTGCACAAGTAACTTGTAAGTAACTTGGAAGTACCTGCAAGTATTTGGGACTCATAAGTACTTGGATACTCACAAGTAAATGACCTGTGGATCCAGATCCCCACAAGTACAAAACTTGTGCAGATCCAGGTACCACTTTTTTACATGCAAGTACTTGTGGTGGCAGATCCAGGTTACTTGTGAGTTAACTCGTGACATGCCTTAATGGAGGCATTGAGATGGCTGGGATGCGAATGGGTGGAGTTGTAGCAAATGGAGGATAAGGTGGCGCGTGTCGCGTCTCAAATGCATGGGCACATGAATGTGTCACCCTCGCGATATCTGTGGTCAGGTGTGGTAAATGAGAATGAATAAGAGCAAAGATTGCAGATACCCACCTAGCGTATGTGATTCCCGATGGCCGCTAGAGTGTGAGTAAGGCATGTCACGAGTGCGAGTTACTTGTGAGTCACTGCGGGTTGACCCGTGGGAAAACCCGCGAGTATGGTGACCCGCGGATCCGGATCACTCGTGGCCGCAGGTTGCCGCGGGTCCGAGTTTCAATTTTTCAACCACAGGTACTCACGGCAAGTACCTGTCGTGACTCGTGGCCTGTACTCATCGCAATCTCCGCCACATCTACATACAATCCATCCCACTGCCTCGCATCTAGGCGTATACACCAAACGGACGGCCGCCTTTGTGCTTTGGATTTTCAGTCAATTCTAGGGATGAGTTGGGAACTTAGGTAAGTCAAAGTTTTTTTATATCGATAACGCAGCATAGATGACATCCGGGCGAGCTGGTGATGGGCAACGGCTCACGGCCCACATCAATGGCACCACCATTGTCGCAGCACACTGCTGCCAGCCATAGCATGGTGCTCACACTCACGCCGCTACCCCTCACCTCAATTGCCGACACCCCACTGTCTCGCACTGCTGCTCTACATCGTTCCGCCACAATGACTCGTTCTCATTCCGCTGCACCATTGCTACCACAACGCATTCACAGCGTCTCACACAGCCTCACCGCTGCCACGTCATCATCATTGCCATGCCATCTAGTGTTTAAAAGTCCGGTCAGGTCCGGTTATTTGCCTAATTTGGAAAAGACCGTGACCGTGACCGGTTACATCATCACCCAAAAAGGAAAAAGACCGGACCATGACCGGTTACCGGTCACAATTATTTCAAGCTTGTTTGAAGACCATCGGTCACGCAAAGACCGGTGTGACCGGTCATAACCAGTCCTAACCGGTCGTGACCGATAATTTTACCATATATGGATGTCACACAGGGTCCGCGACAGAATATTTCATGTGTAAAAGTGAAATATCCATGTAAAAAGCAGCTCTCAGAGCCATTTTTGATGGTTTTTGATGGTATTTTGGGGTGTTTGGTGGGTGCGCATGTGGCTGTGCAATAACCGGTCTATAACCGGTTATGACCGGTCACACAGGCTGTCACAATCCAGGAAGACCGGACCTTGCGCACCCCAAAATCAAAAAGACCGGACCTGCGGTCACTGTGTGACCGGTCATTTTTCGGTCACGGTCCGGTTTGGTCACGGTCACATAGACCGGACCTTTAAACACTAACGCCATCATCAACCGCAGCATGGCAGCAAAACGTCACACAGACATTGCACCCACCTTTGACGGCTCTCCAACATCATCATCAATCGTGACTGGGCTTGCCAGCACCCCATCCCCCTTGCTCCCACATGAATGGAATCCATCAGCGCCACTGCTACCCCGCTCTCTCGCAAACAGAGAGCTGGAGATGGCCCGTCGGTTTTACTCCACCGCATCCCACCGGTACGTCAGCATCGCTGCCACTCTGTTCTTTGTCAGTCCCCCCACAGGATCCAGAGCACTACCCACTCGTTCATTGTCGGCCCCTTACACTTGTGTCTGACGCGTCACCATCAATCATCGTGCATCCCCACCACCACCACACGTCTTCACCACCTCGCGCTGTCAGAAGATCGGTTGGGTGAACCGTCGCTTACGGGAACGAACCCGACACCGCCGCCGTCACTACATTCCGCCCCCGCCACCACCCATCCTGCCACCCCACCCGCTCGTGCATTGGTAACACCGCCGCTCGCCATCCCGCCACTTGCCATCCTGCTAGCACACCCCCATCCTTTGTCCCCACCCCCAACTGGTCCACACCACTACCGCCGCCGTATCCTCTTGCAAACGAGAGCAAATGGGCGGGGATTCGATGAGTTATGTACCATCTACTCTCGTTGGCTGGAGTGGCTTGGGCCCAGCTCGTGTGCCCCCTCCACCCTCGCGACTGTGTTCGCCGCTTCAATTGATGCGCACAACGATGCCGCGAGGCTAAACGGGCGGACGTGGGCTGTGGTTTCCGCACGGGTAGTACATGCAAACGGATGCGCCGAGGGACTGGCACGTGCATGCCCTCCAAGCCGGTGAGTAACCTGCAAGTAACTTGTAAGTACCCACAGGTATTTAACACTCACAAGTACTTGGATACTCGTGAGTAAAATACCTGCGGATCCGGATCTCACAAGTACAAAACTCATGCAGATCCAGGTATCATTTTTTCGTATGCAAGTACTTGTGACCACGAGTCCAGGTTACTCACGGGTGCACTCGTGACATGCCTTAAGTGTGAGGGCTTCAAGGTAGGGTTTCAAGGTAGGTCCGGATGTGGTTCAAGATGTAAGATGGGTTATGATTGGATGAAGAGGGTGGAGGGTAGTGGCATGAACGGGTGGGGTGCAATCAGTGGATGGGCCGAGCAAGGTGTCGCGCAACATTATTTGCGCAATGGTGCCGTCATGAATGAGACGGGACGAGGTAAAGGCGCAGGGTGTCGTGTAACCAGGTTGGCGGTGAGAAGGTCTGGGTGCAAAGCGGGGGTACAATGGAGATGCGAGGCGATTGGGAAGCGACTGAGTGAGAGGATGGGGCGCATAGCGCCAAGCATGAGCGGACACTGAATGAGCCCAGTGGAACAGTAACAGGTGTTTCTCCCAAAGTTGAATCATGGCTAAGATAGGGTCAATCAATTAGATTATTCAAATATGGAGTGATAAGCAAGAGAGACGCACCAGCCTCCGGATTTGCACAAATCATCAGTGGGGATAGGGCCTGGGCATGCACGAAGCAAGGCTGGACTGCGCAACAGGTGCTTGTGTCGGAAACTGGTGCCCGGGATCGGTTGGACCGGGTTTGAAGTTTTTGAAATTGTGCTGATGGCCGAGAGTTCAACTTCAATGTTGGTGGTTGAAACCCAGTGAAATCCCAAGTTCTATGTGGTTCAAACCCCGTGGCCAATCACTGGGCAAGTTTAGCTTTTTGGCAGTTCACACCAGGGCCAGGCCACGGCCTCATGTTGGATGTCGTTCTATGGAAGTTCTGGTGAGTTACCACAGTTGGCGGTCTCTTGTGCGTTGCTAATGTGTCGCTGCCGTTTCAATGGGCTTCCAGTACGTTCAACTCTTCCACAATTGCTCTATTCTGTCGTACCAATGTTTTGCCAGACTGCCACTTGAACCGCTTGACCAGCGGGTGACGTGATAGCATCTTGATATATTGCTCAATACTGGGGAGTAATTTACTTTGATTTTGAAATACTAACTGATTTCTGAGATCACACAAGCTGGGAACACCCCAACGACAAGCTGTTTCACCTCGGGTGTTCGAGCCGTGTCATGTCTCACCTTGCCAATGGAAGGTACTTATACCAGTCCACCAGCTTCTTCATGTTCTGGCAATTCCGCTGAAGACATCAGCAAAACAAAGGAACACTATGGCCTCTATGGGCACTATGGTACACTATAAACAAATAGACATATACTATGGACTACTATAGAGTAGTCCATAGTGTTGTTGTGTTTTGCTGATGGATATCTTGGGTGCGTTCCTGTTTCGGTGCTCAACTTCATTGAACATCCCTCATGTTTGTTTCCTCAGCCACTCAACAGAAGAATTGGAGCTCGGATGTGTATACACACTTCTCAACACCAATCATCATACATGATAAGGGCTCGGTTAAATATGTATTTCAATGCAAACAGTATGCAACTCTTTGACTCGCCCTGCTCTCATTGTGATGGCTCACCAATCCTGGTTAGAAACCCCTCGGTTACCATCTCTCGTGTATGCCACGATGAGAGCACAAGCAACCTCAACCGACACGCAGATAAATGCACGCCTGAGCACTCTCTGCAGGCGCAAATCATGGAGAACTTTGCGCATGGATCATCGTACCAACCCAAAAAACATTGGATGAAGCTAGCGCTCTGGGTTGCACAACGACACCGCCCGTTTGTGATTATCAACGATCCGGAACTACTCGACATCTTCCATGACCTGAATAATAAGGTTATCACACCTTCACCTACTACTCTTTCTCGAGACATCAAGGAAATATTCGAATTGACTCGGGTCCGAGTGGGACGAATGCTTAAAGTATGTTCTTTCCCATTGTTACAATTGTAGACTCGAATAATTGGCTTAATAGAAATATCTGGGAACTCTTCACCTGTGTGTTGACAGCTGGACCTCGCCGCAAGTAATTTCATTCCTCGGCATGACTGTTCATTGGATCAAGGATGGAAGGATGACTTCAATCATCCTGGACTTTGTTAGGTACATCCTAGTGCCTCATTCTCTTCATTCCCACTGATTTATTTCAACAATCTAGGGTCTCAAAGGCACATATGGGGGTCTATCTGGCGGGTCGTATCGCAGAATGCCTTCATGAATATGGAATTCAACATAAGGTATGGTATCAAGAAGATTCTGAACTGAGTTTCTTGATGACTTCATCCCAGATCCTTGGCCTCATTTGTGACAATGCGGCAAATAACAATACCATGACAACTGAATTGGGACACCTCCTCCCCAACTTCAGAGGACATAGTACCCGTGTCAGGCGCTTTGTGCACGTATTGAACCTTGTAGTCAAGGTAATTTATTCATTTTGACCTGTGCTCATTGCTGATTCCAACCTGTGCCACAGGCTATTCTTTCACAATTCAGCAAGAAGAACAAAGCTTCTGACGACACTGAAGAAGAAGAAGAAGATTTACAACTGCTTGATGACCTCGATGACGACACAGCGGTTGGTGATGAGGAACTCGAGCTGCTAGACGAAAGCGATGAGGTAGACGAAAGCATTGAAGTGAGCGACTCTGCCATGGTTGATGAGGTTGCCCTTGATGCGAGCTATGACGAACGGGTCCCCCCCCTTAGCCGCAACGATATCAACCTTGGACGGTTCTCAATCTTTAAGGTGCGGGTTCTGACTTTCCATCAAAAATGATATGTTCCTGATTCAGTATGCCTGAAGCTCCGTAGTCTCGCAAACAAAATTGTCAATAGTCCCACGATCAAGGCAGACCTCGAGGCGTCATGTGCTTTGAGCAAGATCACACCCAAGCTCATGATTCGTGATGTCGCTACTCGCTGGAATAGCACGGCTGAGCTTATAAGATGTGCACTTCAACTCTGTGAAGCCTTGAAGCTCTTGGTCATCAATAAAGACCACAATAAGCCACGAGGTGTTTGATTACAATGATTCAAGCTATCCGACAAGGAATGGGAGATCCTTACACAGCTAGACCCCTTCCTTGATGTAAGACTCAGATGCTACTCGCATATTAATACCTTTATTCATTTGCTCTATAGGTGTTTCTCCTTGCCATGAAGCAAATATCGCAGAGCCGCGTACCTCTTATCCACGAAGTTATTCCTATTTTTGATGCCCTGACAACTTGCATGGATGAGGTGATCGATGACAAGTCACTACTTCCAGCTGTGCGAGCAGCAGTGGTTCGCGGCTCTCTGATGTTAAACAAATATTATGGATTGACTGACAAGTCCATTGTGTTTCATGTTGCAATGAGTAAGTCAATCGTTTTTTTATTGGAGTATTATATCTATATGATGTGTATACTAGTTCTTCACCCATCGTACAAAACAAGCTATTTCACAAAAGCTGGATGGCCCCGGGAATGAATCAAAATGGCAGAGGACCTTGTTTGGGAGGAATAGAAGGCATACAAACCAGCAGTAATACCAACTGGGAATGTAACACCAGTAACCGTCAGTTCTTTCATTTATCTTACATCTGGTACTACCAACTGATCTCCATTGATATCGCCTAGCCCTCTGGGTCCTCAAGCATGTCAGCACACTATTTTGGGTGGCTGAACAATTGTGCTGCTGTTACAGTCGATGCATTAGAAGAATGGCTCAGTACCGCACCGATTGTGACAAATGCTGACCCAATTGCATGGTGGACAGCAATGGAGGCTACAGGTCACCCACTTGCTCGGATGGCGCTTGATTTTCTCTCCATCCCAGGTACATCTTGAACCACTAATTATCATGGTTCGGATATTAAATTTTTGCACAGCAACATCAACTGACGTTGAACGCTCGTTCTCATGTGGTGGACTTACTGTATCCAAGATGCAACATTCGCTCTCCGACCAGTCAACATGGGCTGCAACTGTACTTGGTTTGTGGTCCGAATTCCTTGATCTGGTTGCTTGGGACGAGATTATACAGACCTTCAAGGAGAAAAGTGGGAGGAGCAAGGGGAAAAACAAGGAAATTATTACTATTCCAGATGTAGAAGCTGGTCATGGTAGTACTATTGACATTACTTCGGTAGAGTAGTAAGAAAAATATTTGTAGGTAGATAAAATTCCAGCGAGTACCCACATATGAGTACCCATGGGTACCTGGAGTCTGACTTGTTGACTCATGGGTACTTGTATACTCACGGGTTTTTGACTCATGAGTCTGAGTCATCCATGGGAAGGACTCTTCACGAGTCTGAGTATCATTTTTTGACCTGCGGGTACCTGTCCCCACAGATCCGGATCACCCATAAGTAGACTCGTGCTATGCCTTAGTGCCACTAAACTCCCATCTAATACCTCTACCCCTGTAGGTTATTCTGACAGTTGATCACATGAGAGTGGTGGAATGGTGGTGGGAAATGGTGGCAGCCCTCATCCACGTACCCAGCCCAGGACCAGAATGATTGCCAGTTGGCTCAATTGTTCTGGGGGATTAAGAGACAAATGCACATTGCCTGCTCGGGCAGGTGAACTTGGTGGAGGGTCATGTCACCGCCTGCAACTATAGTTGATCCCATAACTGTAGTGTATACCCCACATGGCGACTGATGGCTGGAACCATCCACCTATGTAAGATACTGAACAGTGTCACCATGAGAATTACAACTTCAAACTTTCAAATTTCATCAAGTCCGTCATCACCACCCTGCCTGTAACTGTCTGCCCCGTCCATCTATTGAGGTCACAGAGCTGTCACAATCCAGGATGACCCATGCACACCTCAAAATCCAAAAAATGTGACCTGACCTTCAAACACTAATGAAACCTATGTCACACATGTATAAACACACCCTGCATGCAGGGTGGCAAATGCATGTAGTATGCTTTACACAGATTCTATTATCATGTCACATTATACACTGTCACATGTGGTATGGATTCCATGTTAATTCCATGGATTCCATGTTAATTCCATGGATTCCATGTTAATTCCATGGATTCCATGTTAATTCCATGGATTCCATGTTAATTCCATGGATTCCATGTTAATTCCATGGATTCCATGTTAATTCCATGGATTCCATGTTAATTCCATGGATTCCTTGTTAATTCCACGGATTCCTTGTTAATTCCATGGAAAATATTTTCTCGGATTCCAGGAATCCGACATTCCGCACGGACTTTCCACGGAATCCACACGGAAAATATTCCGAAAAATGGCACTTTTGGCTGGGCTCTCACCCAAAAATTTCTGTGCGGAATCTGTGCGGAATCCGTGGAAAGTCCGTATAGTCATGGATTCCACAAGGAATCCGTGGGGCAGTGTTAAGTACTGCATCTATTAGATCTTACACAATCCCTCATCATCCCTCTCAGTCTTGAGTGTGCCCACCGCCACGACCTTGAAGCCGTTCCACGGACACTCACTGGTTATGACAAACTTGTTCCCCTCAAAGACACTGTCCACCCCTCCAAGATCACCTCTGGGGATTCCATCACTTCACTAACCCAACAACCAACCCAGCGCAGCCACAAATGGTGCATTAGATGGGTTCTTGTGCTTTTGAGTGCGGTTGAAGGGTCCTAAAGATGCGTAATACTCTGTTTTATCATGTAAAATCCTTCTCTCATTCGTGATTGACATCGCATTGGCAGCATCACTACCGGCAACACTCGGGAGCACAGTCGGAAGGTCTTGCACAGGGTGAGTACTTGTTCTTTTCTTCATACTTGGGATTTGTTTTGACCTCTCGCGATGATATAGATATTTAGCACAGCACGCACTCGCATCATGGGCGGCACACTGATCCCTAATGATCCAAATCACAACACAGAATTGCCAGTCCTCCTCCGTAAATCAGGCCCTGGCTATCTGCCCTGTGCTTCCACAGTTGAAGCGCTCAAACATATGGCATCATCCTTACCCTCTCTCGCCTTGCCTCTGACTGGCATCGTCGCGATTCTGTTGCCTTGCTCTCTTGCGAATGGGGGAGCCCAAGGTGGTCCAATCTTGCCACCACTGCCATCCCAGCTCGGTCTCACTCTCTTGCAAATGAGAGAGCCCAGTGTGGCTCAACTTCGACACTGCCATCCCTCTCGTTCTGCTACCCCACCAGTGAATTGATACAAGCCTGCTCACTTGCCAATGTTTCCACCGACACACCCTTGCACGATGGTCACCTCTGGAGTATGCCCTTGTCCAGCTCCAATCAAAATACCATTATGGAGGACTGGCCGCGAAGACAGCCGTGGACATTGACAAGGTCCCCAGTGGTGGCTGTATTGAGTCATTTGATGGACTTGTCTTCCAAGTTCCCCCCATTATGATCCTCCACCTGTTCATACCGCTGTTCTAGGTCTTCATTGCCAAATTCCGTGAGAGCTGAGATGGAAATTTCCGATGAGTCCAAAATCACCTCCTCTTCAGGTAGTTCTTCTCCAAAGAACCGTATGCCAAAGTCCGAAATTTCATCGTCTTCCTCCATTTCTGAAGGAATACCAAACCCATGATTCTTGAACATCATGACCTCTTCTTCTTCGGTGTCTTCTTCATACCACTCCAGTTGTGAGAGGATGTCTGCCTTTGTATTTGTTTTGCCAGGTATGTGTTGCATTTCAAAGTCATAATCTTGTAGCTTTAGATACCAACACATTTGACGACTGTCCAACCGTTGTGCTTTTCTGAAATAAGTCAGGTTCTTGTGATCAGTTAGGAGATCAAATGGTTCTTGTGCATCCACCAAGTATTGCCGCCAGATGCATAGAGCTTCCATTATGGAAAGCAGTTCCTTGTTGTATATTTCATATTGTCGTTGTGTTGGATTCATCACCTTGGACATGAAGGCGATGGGGTGCCATTTTCCGTCTTGTTCTTGTGAGAGGACACCTCCTATGGCATACCCTGACACATCTGTTTCAACCCTGAAGCGTCCTTTGGATCTGGGGAGGGCCAATATTGGTTCTGAGCATATTGCTGATTTCAGGTTTTCGAATGCGACTATCCTGTTCCGGTGTCCAAGACCACTCACTAGACCCTGTGAGACATGTGAGAGGTTCAGCCATTTTTCCATAATCTTTGATGAAGCAGCAGTAAAAATTTGCAAATCCCAGGAATTTCTGGACTCCCTTCTTGTTCTCTGGATGTTTCCATGTCTGGATGACTTCGATCTTTTCCTGTTCCATGCGGACCTTCCCATTGCTAACAATCACACCTAGAAATGGTACCTCAGGGACCTCGAATAAGCATTTACTGGCCTTAAATGAGATTCCATTGGCGCATGCAATTTCCATGACTTCAATGCTGCGCTCCCTGAGCTGGTCCTTGTCCTTGGCGTAGATAATAATGTCATCAATGTATATGATCATTTTTCCTTGGTGAATTAAGTCCTTGAATATTTCAGCCATCCATCGGCAAAATGAGCTTGGGGAGTTGCAGAGTCCAAAGAACATAACCTGTGGCTCAAATAGTCCATGCGGTGTCAGTCGGCTAATCTTTCATCATGGAGCTTCTCAAATGTTTGGTGCTGTCTGTGGAGGTTGATCCACTCCTTCTTTGTCAATCCTTTCAACATCCTGTGATACCTATTGCATGTGACGGTCACTTTGTCACCTAGTCTTTGTAGTTCGAGTTCTGATGCTGTTACTGGCAATGAGCCCCTATATGGAGTGATATACTCCCAACTGTGATCGATGTCAATGTCATCCCTATCCCTAGGGGTTGTCCTGTTTTGTTGCAGGGTTGCCTGGTGACCCTAGACGTTTAATTGAATGTTACATCCTGCTAACGCTAGTCAATGAGTCGACAGTAAAAACTCAAGGACACTTAGCAAGGTCTGAAGTCTCCTGGGTCAGGAGGCAGTAGAGGGGAAAGAGATAAATGATTAAACGTAGCGAATACAAGGGTATGTAGCTACGTTTATATAGATATGTATGTAGTTCTATGACTACGCAATAATAACTATGTCTGTGAGTATAGTAACACATATGGAGTATGATGACTAATACAAGAAGTGAGCTGACTGAGCAGCTGAGTAAGAACAATGGAAGATAGCAAAGATAGAACGGAGACCATGCGGTGGAGAAGTAGATAAGGTGTGCATGATGTATCATCTGATGATGTAGCATATGGCGCATGTCAGATGATGATGGGGTGATGGTGGAAGTAATAGAAGTGTCTATGAATGATACCATCAGTCAGATATCCAAGTGATGATGATCATGAAGGAAGGGATTGTAACAATTACATTGCAGGTGAGATATGAGTTGTTAACTCATAGTAGACTATTGCCCAAAGTCAACACGATAGATGACTTTGTGGTTGAAGCAAAGTCCATAGAGACATCACAAAAAACTGCAGAACATTATGCCCACAAAGCAAAAACGATTACAGACAACAAACTGTATAAAAATAATGAGTCAAAAACATTGACTCATAATAGAATTAATAAGGAACACAAGGATGAATGATACCATCATCCAAAGGATCCAGGAAAGAGCCAAGAGAATAAAATATGGCAAGACAAGCCATATAACAGGGACTATAAAGCATGTGTAACCACACAAACTCCATTCAAAAGCACACTGAAGGACAACAAACCCTTGAAAGACCTGGTCAACCAGCAACAGACAGCAACCAACAGTTGCTATAATTGCGGATGACCAGGTCACTTTGCAAAGGACTGTCCACATCCAAAGAAAGCGTGAGACCAGCTAAAAGCTGTGCACACAATAGCCCAGGACTCAGAAGGAGATGTTGATGACAATCAACCTCAAACTAGCAACTCTGAAGAGGAAGAGAAACAAGATTGAGTTTCTAACAACTCAATCAGAGGAAATGAATCAAACAACAATCAGGAGAATGTCGAAATGGAAACAGGTACCAATGAATGGTACAAAGAGGATGGCAACTTGGACTACATGCACGCTTCCACATAAGGCATGTCACGAGTGCACCCATGAGTAACCTGGATCTGTTGATGTGACATTGCGGCCAGGTGGCAAAACCAAACCTAACCTGTGTGTTTTGCAGTTTGCGAGTGGGTATCTGTTTAGCAAGAGATGCCTAGCCCATAGTTTGACAAGATCATGAGAGGGCACTGCCCTAAACGAGAGTGGAATGCCAAAGCATGTGAGATGAGCTTTGAGCTCTAATGGGAACTTGTATTAATGGTTGTGGCTACTGTCTCTATATATTGGAGCTATTGGCCATGAGGTATGGTAAATAGGTAAGGGAACTATGTAATGTAATGTGATCCGAGTGCGAAGTGCTGCGATCACATGTGGAGACTTTGGCTGCAATCGGAATTGAAGCGCAATCTCGACACATTCGGAGCGGAATGGGTGCGATCAGTACTGTAAGAGTGCGCCCAATGCGCCCAATATCAGTAGAGATGTGAGCTGCGAACCCCTAGACGATAAGCTTGCTTATCACCGTGATCACAAGTACTTGAGGTCACCGAGGCCATACCTGGATCCACAAGTATAATACTTGCGGGTACACAGGTACTCCCAAGTTTGGGGCTGCCCACTGGTTAGGGCATGCCATGAGTGTGGGTCACTCATAGGTACCCACGGGTTGATCCGTGGGAAACCTGCAGGTATTCACAACTTATGAGTTCCCAACTTATGAGTTAACACACTCACAAGTCATTTTACTTGTGGATCTGAGTCCCCGCTGCAGGTACCCATGAGTCTTGTTTGGTCTTGTTTGACTCGTCTCACTGTGTTTTCTGACCCACCCCCTTGTCACATACTCATGAGTATGTGACTCACAGATCCGAGTCTTTCTGTGAGTTTTGAACTTGCAGTGATCTGTGGTGGTGAGTACACAAGTTGTGGGGATCCGGACCTGCGGGTTTTTGTTCCCACAGATCCGGGTTGATCCACGAGTGCACTTGTGGCATGCCCTACCACTGGTCTGTTGATCCGTGTGCTCATGTGTATCCCCAGTGCATGCAGAAACCACAGTCCACAGCCCATTTAGCCTTGCAACATCATTGCGCACATCAATGGAGTCTGGACGTGGTGAATGCAGTCACAAGGGTGGAGGGCGTGAGCTGGGCACCAGCCGCCTGATCAACAAAAGGGGGGAGCCAACACCTACCTTACTGAGCCCACAAAGGGTGATTGTTACGATCCCTTCCTTCTTGATCATCATCACTGGGACATCTAACTGATGGTATCATTCATAGACACTTCTATTACTTCCACCATCACCCCATCATCATCTGACATGCGCCATATGCTACATCATCAGATGATACATCATGCACACCTTATCTACTTCTCCACCGCATGGTCTCCGTTCTATCTTTGCTATCTTCCATTGTTCTTACTCAGCTGCTCAGTCAGCTCGCTTCTTGTATCAGTCATCATTCCCCATATGTGTTACTATACTCACAGACTTAGTCACTAGTGCATAGTCATCGAACTACTTCACTTGTATATAAACATAGCTAGAAACACATTGGTCAAGTCGCGGATGAATTAGCAGTATTCCTAATCCAACGAAACACCAGAAACTCGATCATCGATAAATGTCGCTTCCAAAATGGAGATACTGGTCCGGCAACATATGACGACTGGAAGAAGGCAATCCTCACCTACGGCAATATCGAAGAAGAACTCAACCTCATCCGAAAAGGAGTCCAATGCACATCCACATCCGGAGATCGACATGATGGAACAGGTACCACTTATGGTGGCAAAGGACGTCCAATGGATATTGGACAAGTAGAAGAAACGAACATCGACACGGCAAACTGGAATGCTCAAGGAAGACCCAAATGTTTCAATTGCAACAACTATGGCCACTTTGCATGTGAATACCGAAAGAAGAAAACAAACATTAAAATCAAGATCAGGACAGGGATGAAATGCTGGAAATGCAACAAGGAGGGACACATGGCAAAAGAATGCCGGAGCTCAGGGATGGTAATCAAGGGCAAATTCAGGGTCCTTGATGATGATGAAAGCGACGATGAAGCCAAAACAGTTAAGGGAGATGACGATGAGAAGAAGGGTTTTCAGGAAGGGTCAGACTGAGCACGAAGTCTCAACCCAAGGGTTCATCGAATCATTCTAAATCTGTACCACCACTGAAGAATAACAAATACATGATTCCCCAATGACGAACTAGTGCACCTGAGCTTGCAACTCTACATCTCGCCACTCTCAAAACTAGAAAGGACAAAACAATGGTCATGGTCAAGGTTATAACCACGGACAAACAAAAAACCAAACTCGACGCACTCCTGGACAGTGGATGCACCCACCTGGCAGTCAATCGACGACTGGTAGAAGCAGAGAAACTCCTTACGGTTGATCTACCCACTCCTATTCGGGCATTTAATGCAGATGGCTCTCTCAATGCGGATAAATTAATCACCAAAAGTGTCAGATTCCAGATGCAGATTGGTGATCACAAGGAAGAAGCAACATGCAGATTGGTGATCACAAGGAAGAAGCAACTGCACTGGTAGCGGACTTAGGCAAAAAGGATCTCTTCATCGGACATGAATGGTTACACAAGCACAATCCGGGGGTGCTCCAGGCCCACTCTACCAATACTTAGCCTAAAGTCTGTTGGACTTTGTTTATAAAATATCCTGGGTTTATAAATATATACTGTATTATATTTAATTACTGTTGAGTCACAAGCTTTACTTACATTAATTATAGACATAGTATAATTTCCACTTTATCATATTATGTAATCATGTCCAGTCTTACATTTATACTGAGACTTTACTTTATTGGATCTTAATATTTGTTTCTTCCACTGCTAATACACCAAAATTGCATAGGAAATATTTATACATTACTCAGTGCCTACATATAGATAGGCCTGATAATCTACACTAGTACCCTCGCAATATGTTGTGGATTTTAGAACTTTGCTAATCATCTACACCACCCTTACAAGATACTGTAAGCCCATTTTACCAAATTTAGTCAGTATTATTTTCACTGGATATTACTGACAGCAACACATTATCTGATATATGTTCATACCATGCATCTTTCTTGTTACTTTGGTAGATACATTTTCTGCATAATCAAGAATACCACATGTTGCACCAAAGTTGTATCTTCTATTTCTGTCATATCTTATCCAATATCCACATGATATATATCATTTTAACCTCATTTTGAAGCCTCACTCTACCAGAATTTCCTCCCATAGATTTCTCCGCCGTAGGATCAATCCTATGGCGCACTTTTTCCTCTTTTGTTACATCGTGGTATACTAGTATTGTACTCAGTTGCTAGCCTTTCCCGCTGTAAGATCATTCTTATGGCGCACTTTCTCCTCATTGGTTTCCATTTTCTCTGGCATTCTACTCAGTTGCCAGCTTTCCATCCCTCATTTATCTAGCCCGGACCCAGGCATAACCCCCACCTTGGGACCTGTTTGTCCTTATAATTGGGACTCACCACTTCTTTCCTTCGGCTTGGAAAGCAGCTCGACACCAAATATGTGTTCAGCATCGCTTGGCCATGCAAACGAGTCAACCTCCTTCCCATTCCAATATGCTGCAGCTGTCTGGTACTCCTGTACTCCCTTGAAGCATCGATCCACCTGATTTTCCACTGCCGCTGTGGTGCATCTCCCGAGCTGACGGATCTTTGCTTTTGTTGCAAGCTTCTTGTATTGGACCAGCGCTATCACAACCCGGGCAAGAAAGCGCAAATACACATCCTTGTACCCATCAAGGACAGTGCCAGCACGAACCAGTTGATACCTGGAAAAAAACCAGTCGAGGAGGTCCCGTGAACGATGGCGGGCCTCGACGCAGCATTTCCGATCCTCAAGCGACATCCCACCATCGTACGTCTGGAGGTTGAGGATGTTCGAGGTTTCGGTTAGTATGCAGATAGAAAATAAATCCAGTACGCCATTCATTGTATGGAGGGGCAGCATATGGTCAACATAGTCTTCTGAGAGTGGTCAAAAGCCAGTCAACTACATCCGAGCCTGGTAGTAGAGATGGGGCAAACCTCGATGTGCTAGGCCACTGCCTAGATTGTTGGTGTGGGCATGGTGGTAAAATTGGACCATCCGATGCAGGATAAACCTCGACGCGCGGTGCTCAGTATTTGTCACCACGGACCCAGCCACGAAGCTGTGGATTAAGCTGTACAGGGTATCCTGTAAGCAGCTCGTGGCGTAAAAATGCCCACCATGACATATTGTATGGCCTTGGGTGTAAACAGCGTGCGGAGTGTTGGGACGCATGATCCTACAAAGTGTGTAAGTATATGGCCAGCCAAGAGAGGAGAATGGTATGTTCACAGTCGTGTCCCGGGTGTGAGAAAGACCGCTTCCAAGTCCCATTGCTTGGTGCAGGGATCGGAGATGTCAAAATTCGAAGGGAGCAGTATGTCTACCCTTGCAAAATCTGCGCGGCTACCTCCATCGATTTTAGGCCTGGCAATGATCCAGAGCTTCCCTCCGGTTTGGACATCAATAAATGTCCCAAAACCATCCGAGTCTATGTGGAACCAATGCGAGGCTCCCAAAGTGGCCGCCAAACCCCAGCGGATGTCATCTGCCAGCAGTGGTTTATTTGCCCCACAATCGAGCAGTTTTTGAGTGGCCCACCGTGCATGGAGATCGCTGGTGAAGCCATTGCGCATCAAGTCGGCACCATCACCCATTGGACAGTCCAGGGCATTCAGTATTTTCCCCGCATCACCAGGTATGGATGCACATGCATGCATCTGGAGCAAGGTTCCCTCCACGTTCCGAAGGTTGTAATTGAAATTCTTCCCCGGGTCAATTGATTGGTCTAACACTGGTATTAGCACTGCACATATCAAGCAAGAGGTATATTTACCTTGTACTGTGTCCACCCTTGTCAGGAGACGTAGTTTTCCAAGAGATTTTAAATCAAAGTTTGCCGGGGAGCACTTTCTACCAATGACCACGATATTCCGCGTGCGCAAGGTGTCGAGAATAGCTTGATCATGTAACCGATCAAATTCCTCTTCGGAGAAAATCGCGAAGGTCGAGTCTTTTGGCTGGGAAATATGGAGTGGTTGGCCACCCACATATTTGTTCGTCACCGCATTGAGGATGCAGAGCAGTTTCTTGAGCTCGTCCTGACACTGATGAGTGGGGGAGAATCATCTGTCTACATCTGAATATGGTGATTGGGACGAAACGCACATGTGATGTGGGCTTGATCTCAAATTGCTCGCCCTGTGGCCCAAATACACGATAGGCCGGCCCCACATGCTTCTACGCAATGGTTAGTATTGGAGGAGCTCGGCACCTCGCCGGTGAGAAATTCTTACCTCGGGGGTGGCGAGATGGTCGAGGGTTGGGTCATCCAGCTTCTGTATGGGTTATGAATATGCTGGGTCAATTAGAGAGTCAGCTCACTCACGGTAAGATCAATAGGCTGGAAAATGCTATCTCCATCTGCAAGTGACGTCCTTGCAGGAGGTCGGGCGGCCCGAGAGAGGTTTCTCTTGTTATCTTTGCGCCGTATCAGCGCCTTGGAAGCAGGGCTCGATGGGCAAGCAGGACCGTCCAAGCGAGCAGATTTGCGTGCAGATTGGTGCTTGGGTTTTTGCGCAATCAGGGTTGCGGGCTTGTGTGCGGCTGAGTTTTGTGTAGCAACGCCTGTGGATTTGCGGGGATGTCGCGCTGCCGAGGTGCCCTTGAAGTGCCGGTCCTCATCTGTTGAGACTTCATTCTCCCCGTTCTCACTGCTATGGCTTCCCTCCTCTTCACTGATTTCCAAGCGAGTATATCTGTGTGCGGATTTAGGGGAAGATTGCATCGGCGAGGTGCCCTCGGACTCCTGGTCCTCGTCCGCTGGGATTTCATCTTCCCCATCCCGGCTGCTGTGGCCTTCGTCCTCCTCGTCACTGGTTTCCGAGAGAGTATATTTGCGTGAGGATTTACGGGAGGGTCGCACCGCTGAGGTGCCCTCAAACTCCTGGTCCCCGTCTATTGGGATTTTATCCCCGCTATCCTCCCCCTCGTCACTATCTTCCTCCCGCTTCTTGTCTTCCTCCTCACCACTGCTTTCCGAGGGAGCAGATTTGCGCGCGGATGGGTGCTTTGGTTTGTGCGAAATCGGGGCTGTGGCCTTGCGTGCAGCTGAATTTCGTGCAGCGGTGCCTGCGGATTTTCGGGAATGTCGCACCGCCGAGGTGCCCTTGAATTGCTGGTCCTCGTCCGTTGAGATTTCTTTTTCCCCATTCTGGCCGGGATCGCTCTCTTCCTCATCACTACTTTCCTCTCTCCTCTTGTCATTCCCATTCCCATGACTTCCTTCTTTGCTTCCATCGTCTTCTTCCTCCTCTCTGTCTTCATCTACACCCCCACCCTTCTCAACACCCTCAACCTCGCTTTTCCCCGTGTTCTCCTCAGCTTTGTCTCCCCCATCCCTCTCACCGTTACCTCCCCCTCTATCCTCTCCTTCGTGCCTCTTTGGAGCCTGTCCAGCACCATCCCTTCTGCGTTTCCACCCTGAGCCTCCTCCCTAGATTCCTCAAACATCTGCGTATTCACACCTACATCAGGGTCCATATCCATATTGCTGTTGTCATCATCCTCCTCCTCCTCCTCCTCCTCCTCCTATTTGCCTGTGCAATGTCAGGGTTGCTCAAGCATATCCTCTTTGCTGCATGAGGACTCGTGCCCCCGCCGTGATCTTTCCGCTTGAGCGAGGATCCCACAGCACCAATCATGGCCCAATCAACAAGCAGGTCACCTTGCTTGAGCGATGACTCGACAGTGCCAACCACGGGCCAATCCACCGGCAGATCACCTTAACGCGAATTTCCGAAACACCCGGGGAGTCCCAGATGTCAAATTCTAATGAAAGTGAGTCAGTTGAGAAGTAAACGTATTTGAAAACACACCTTTCGTGGTCTGGAACCACTGCTTTTCAGCAACAGGGAGGCATCAATCATATCCCATGGAAGGTTGCCGAGAAAGGCCTGGATAGCGTCACCACGTTCGCGCCACCGGCCATCTGGAAGAGAACATTCCACAGCAACTTTTCTACATATTTGAGCCACTCGGGCTTCCCATTTCCAAATGCTCGGAACGTCTGGGGGTCACAAGTGAGGAGAGGACTGGGCTGCCCACATAAAAACATACCATAATGAGGCTCTTCCGGTCCCAATCACGCTCATGGAAGCTTTTCGGAGCAAGCAAGAAGAGCGGACTGACGAAAAGCGCGATATGAAGCAGGAGCCGCAATCGTTGGGTTGTTTTGCTCATTTCATTTAGGACTATGCCAGGCTGTAATCCTCAGATTTATCTCCAGATTTTGACGTGGTCGTTGATCTCATGCTGGAGAAGACGGCTGGGTCAAATTCATATGCTTAACTAGGCCGATGCTCACGCTAGTTGCTCGAAGAGGTCTTCAGTCGATCCGGAAGGTCAGTATTTCCCTTGAATTAACATGGTGTTAGCATCCGAAAACATGTGCAGCTGGCAATGATTATCGCACCTCGCTGATATAGTTTAGGTGCATCGCCGCCACCTGGAAATTGAGGAAGGCCTGGGCCCTATTCTTGTCGCGGACCAGGCGGCAAATTGAATGCGCAAAATTGAAGGGCCCCGGGGAGTTTTCGACCTCGACCCTGCCCAGGTTAGTCCGGGCTTCCCTCAATACGCCGTCCAATCTCGATTTCAGACCACGGCTGCAGGCAATTATTGTTATTCCAATATCCTTACGAAGCCAGAAAACTTACCTGTTCCTTAGTAGAGCCTATCTTGCAAGCCTTGGGAACAATGGAACATCTCAGATGAATTATTCCGATCCAAGAGCGAACATCGATCGCTCGGTAGGTCGTGAGGAGGCACACAAGCATCTTGACGACGCCTTTGTGCTTTGTCCGATTGTCAGTGAAGAGCCGGAACTCAGCCGGGCTTTCATCGTGAATTTGGCGCAGATTCTCAGCCAGGTAGTGGGGATCTCCCTCTCGAGTGTCTCCGAAGCTTGTATCAAGCCTAGCATAGCGAAGTGTAGTACTCATAGGCCAAGAGTGGTTCATGCTCACCTTCGACTATCTCCAGGGCCAAAGCCCATCGCAAGGTCCGACTTCATCACACTGTATCGGTGCTCCATGGAAACGATGCCAGAACGGAGTTCGGAGGGTTCGAAAGTCATGGATGAAAGTCTGTGATAGTTTTCTTCAAGTAGTATTGAACGTGGCAGATGCGCACTAATTTCAGATTTAAAATTTTAAACTTATTACATCAGCGGAACCAACAGGTCGACAACGAAGTGATGTGCTCTGTCGATGTGTTTCCAACTCATCAGTTTTAAGGCATTTTGACTTTAGACACGTTTCTGAATTCAGAATGGTCACTCTGTTTTATGTAACTTTTGAGACAACTGAATGCACGCTTTCCTTACACACAAGAGAGTTCATTATTGCAATCAATCCGATGCATATGCTATAGAGTTACCGGATGGGGGGTGAAGGTCGCATCCAGGGGACACATCCCTGCCCTCTCGTGTCGTGGGGCACGGGCCCGTTGCAGCTATTTCGTAGGGTTAGGGTGGCTTATGTCAACCTGAAATCAGGTAAGTCACGTGGATTATCCTGCATCAATCGCCGGATCTGACGCCGTCGAGCCTCAGCCTGTCCAGTCTCGCAAACATGTGCTCCCCTCTACTGGAGGGACATCTCCACTATACGTAACCCTCGCCAACTCAGCCATTGTCATAATGGCTTTGCTTGGCTCCTCAAATTCCTATGCGAAAATCCGCAGGCGGTTTAGGATGTTCCCACATTTTGATTGCTCCTCGTCCGTGGATCATTGTAGATCTCACTACACTGCACCCTCAGCCACTATTGTATTTTGTCTTAGATATCCTCTATGCCACCATATCTACCTCACCCAGAATGCGTGCTGGGGAATGAACTAAGGGGACAGACCAGCTGGGAGTGGATGTCAATAGGGATGGTTGGGGAGTAGGTGGGTATAGCCCAGTGGTATGACCTTTGGGTGTTTGGACGAATACATCTGCGTAGATGCACTCTTCCGAACACCCAAGGCTCATGACGCGTTGTAATGGATTTCCCTTTCTTGAACTTTTGATGGCATCAGTATACTTGCGCGGCACGTCATCGCGCTCAGTTCACCTGTACAGGCTGTACTGATCTCTTTTTTGTGGGTCATCAACCGCCCCCCTGGTTCCAGAGAGCTTTTTCTTTCTACCCTCGAATGTGTAAATGGATCGTTGATTCGAGGGAACGTCGATGGCGGTTTTTACCGATCTGATACTGGCCTTGACTCCAACTGCATGGGTACGTGGTAATTTTTCATAAGCGTATGCCAAGAACCAGGGAAAAAGCCCAACCAGGAATGGATATCGATGGGGAAGGTCAGGGAGCAGGCAAGTGACTTCACGACTCCGTTCGCCCATGTAACGGTCGGTGATACGAGCCTTAGATGTATTGATCCGAACCCAATACTTAGCGAATGGTATTTATCTAGTATTCAAGTATCTTATACTTCTTATTTATGTTAAAAGATTCAAGAATGTATGATTATTCATTGAGTGGCCGGGGAGTCAACAAGCACGCGCATGAGATAAACTTGTGGGTGAGGGCCACCGCTCGCGCGTGGCATGACCGAGTCCAACACTTATGGACATGCAGGTGACGGAGCTGCTAGGTTGCGAAAGTGCTCGGGGATGGTGAGCTAGATAGAGCGCAATAATGGATGGATACGTAGGTGAGGCCAGATGGCTCATAGTGCTCGAAGATGATGGGAACACGATGAGAAATATAATGAAGCTATGAAACGGATCAATACTAATGAATAGAAAAGTGGGAAACTCCGAACCCGAACATGAGTGGGCATATGACGAGGACTATTGATCTGAAGGAGTGGTAGGGGGCATGACGAGGCTGGCGCAGTGATGGGGATGCGAATTGCAACGAGATCGGTAGGTTGGGGAGGCGCAACGACACTAGGAGCGCAAGTTTAGGGCATGGTCGTAGTAAAGATAAGTAAACTCATATCACTTGGAGTTGATTCGTCACACAATGAGAGGCGGAAGCGACATAGAGGGGAAACGACAGACAACCTTGGCGATGTGGATGAAGCCGACATGAAGTGAGCAGAGAGGAGTTCGCTCACCTGCCCGTCCGTCTAACGCAGGTGTGCGCGTATCGTCCGGTTGTCTGCCCATTTGTCTGATATGGAAAGGTACCCATGCGCCTATGCACTGGCGCCCACGCCTCAGGATGTCCGTTCGCCCATATCCAACGCAGGTTCACATCTGTGCCTCAGAAAATGTGGGAGGTGGGGCTTCGGGTCCAAAGCCAAGATCGCTTCATCTATACATCATGTCTTGAAGAATGCCTTGAAAGAGACGTAATAGAAACACACACTAAAATTGAAATACTACTAACAGTAGCAAGCTGATGGTCATGTGTTCATGTGCCCGCATTAAAAGGTCAGGCTGCGAGGGTCGAGGAGGGTGGCGCGCAGCGACTCTTTGAAACCGACGAGCCACTGAGGGAACAGGTCGGAGTCTTTGGTCGGGTGCGAGATGTCAAGTATGAGGCGGTCCGGGTGCTGATCGGTGATCCTGGAACCCGGACGGGCTTCCGAGTCAAACGGGGCGAACCTCTCAGAAACCTGAGAGGCCATCTGATGGATAAACTTTATCGGAGACAGATACATGTCGTCCGGCTCCATCGAGTGCGTGGACCTGATAGCAAGGCGATTGCTGGGCTAGTGGCTGGACGGGAGAATAGACAGGGTGGGATGTGACCGCGAGAGCGTCCTCACGCGGTAGCATGACCTCTTGAAGAGTCGGCGGATCCAGAGGAAGACCGGGACGAGCCCGGCAACAGCCTCTAGGCCAGAAATTGGAGTCGTTCTGAAGCCGCCGGTGATCCACCGGGCGGCGACGTTTTGTACAGACTGAAGCTTTTTTAAATGTCCCTTGACACCATGTCCTTAGGTCGATACCAGAGACGAAAGCCGTACGTCAAAATGGGCACTACGCACGAACGGTAGAGAAGACGCTTGTGGGTGGGAGATATGCCGCGAACGGAGTTTCCGAGCATAAGCATGGCTCGGACGCTGGAAATAGCACGTGTGGCGTAGAAGGAAACGTGGTCGTGGAAAAGCAACCGTCGATCTAAGTAAAAACCTAGGTAGCGCCACACCTCCTGAGGGGGGAGGAGGTTGTCGCCCGTATACGGGGCCTCACCCAAGTCAATGCGAGGGCGGGCCAAGTCTGACTTCGTGAAGTGGATGAACTCAGTCTTGTCATGTTCGATTTTGAGACCGAGCGCTGCAAAGCCGGCGCTCATGTGCTGGTAATATCTAGATAGCACCTCCGTGTTATACGAAAGCGATTCTGAAGAGACGACGAAGACGCCATCATCAACGTAAACTGCAAATCAACAGGTTCGGCAGGACCAAAATGTGCAACAGCAGGGCAATATAGAGGCGGCTCGACGGCTTTTTACTGTAGGCTGTTGCAAGATAATTCACGTGACTTGCCTGATTTCAGGTTGACCTAAGCCACCCTAACCCTACGAACAGTTGCCCACAGTTTCAGGGCATCGGGCGGCGGGACCGATGCATTTTTTCCCGCCATCGCATCTCTCAGGAAAGAGCAGGGAAGGCTGGAGAACACATTTGCAGGAGAGAGGGCGCCTGCCGTACCGCCAAGATCGCTTTCATGACTCGTCTCAACCTCAAAATCCTTGACACAGCTGTGCCTGAGTCTAGTGTGGTCTGTATCATTTCCGATCGTCCTCAGAAAGAGCCGGCAACCGAAGTCGACGGTCCGGTTACAGTCGGACTATTCATTTCCGACTCATCCTCAAATATTGGTGCACTTGGAGTCGAAGATTTTTCCAGTCGTTTCAATCTCAGCCGAGCCCAATGCCAAATAAGCGACATTGTTCCACTTTTTCTTTTGACGGCGTGTCCTCTCTTCTGCTCGTTCCACATCATGACTTCCATGCTCGTGCTGCACTCGTTGATGCTGCCCGCCACACGCCACACCACATCCCACATGGTGGCCTTGTTTCCTGAGGCCCACCCATATGTTGCTGGCTCACTCTTCCACGGACCTCTCCATCCCGGCTATGCCATGCCCTCTGGTCGCGCCCCACGTCCGGTATGCCACCCACGGCCTTGTTGTCCTACATGGTGAGTTGTGCTCTCACCTTCTAATGGTGCTTCCCCTCATTGTGTCTCTTCCAGCATGCCCCTTCACTGTCGCACCTCCCCTCACACTGGCCCACCCCATGAAGCGCCCCCAACATCAGGCTCCCATCTGGCTCCGCCTTCACCCTCCGCCCATCTCCAGCTCATTATCTTCGCACCCACATTGCACACCACGAGCGTCATCATGGCCCACCGGTCGCACTACCCGCATGTCCGTCAGTTCTGTCGTGTTCTCCTGCAATGTTGCCTGTTGTTTCGCCCAGGTAAGTGATGTGTTCGTTCTCTCATGCTTGTTGGTGCTGATACCCCTCTCGCAGCCTCTCTCTTCATCCTCGGTGTGTCGCCCTGGGCGCTCTCAAGTGCCCTCGCATGCCGTCCCAGATCCGGACACCACCCGTGAGCATCACAACGAAATGTACCCACCGCGCAACGTTATAAAGGGAATTGTTCTTGCCTTGCCCCCCCACATTGCTCTTCTTCCTCACGTCTCACCCACCCACTACAAAGTATCCTACCTAGTTCACTCGACAGACCCCATCCATCCACCTACATTGCCCACCGTATCCATGTATCGTATCATAGATTAATGTCATTTATTTTTCTGGTAACCACCCCCCCTTGGGGGGTGTAGGCGCATTAGGCCGCTGCTCACGCTCGATGGCTGTTGTCATTGATGAGTACTCTATGGGGTCATGGGGGACAGTTAAACCGCTTCGGCGGGGATAGAGGGTGACCTGTCTCCCTATGGGGGGGCGGGTAGAGCCATGTTCTTCGGAGCGTCGGTGAACCCAGGGCTTGGTCATTGTAATGCCTTGCTGTCCCATTCCTCATTTTGGAAAGTCTTTGTGATATTTATCGGGGCTGTGCGTAGTGGTATGTGTCTATCTCCCCCGGTGTTACTCACTCCTATTTTGGCTGGCCAGCAACGCTCACCGCTGTTGCTATGGTAAGAAAGAATAAGTGTTTCAGTTTATTTTCAATGGTCTTGTTCACCCTCCCTGCCACCCTCGCGCCGACGTTTGCTGTGTCAATTGACATATGCGATGGTGTCGCGAGGCTAATGCAGGGTGTGGGCTGGCTTGGCTCGAATATGGTATAATATATAGGATCTATGTAATTGCTAGGCTGTTGCTAGCCTGGTCCTGTTGGTTTACTTTTACTTTTACCCCCTGGGATTCTGTTGTGGCTGTGATAGTGTGTACGGTAGCTCGGGATGTGCCCCGCAATCTTTTGGTTGGCTATGCAAATTTTAACCCTTGGTCTCAACATTATGTCGCCACAGGATACTTCTCAGTTGACTCACATTTTCCATGGGTGCTCAATGGTTGGTTGGGGCTCCACACGGGTACTGATTGCGCAATGTCAAATATAAATGAACAGGAGCACATATCCAGAGTAGTAGAATCAAGAAACACAGTCTAGTTTGACCCGATAGGTTCTCCGGGCATAAAATCTAGTTTCTCCCCTCCCTCAATGGCATCGGCCCAATCCAAAAAGACCTGAGGGGGTGAAAGGGTGATATAGGCCATCAGATGCAGCTTTGTAAGCTTCCAGAACGGGGGTTCAACGTCTATCGCCTCAGCCTGGGCCATAAACTCCGCCCAACCTGCCCTCCCAACATTTGGGTGAATAAAAAGATTGCCCGCTGCACGGGGTGTTGTATCTGGGTCACGTAGAATAAGGTGGCGAAAGGAAGCAACCGATATACAGCGCAAATGACTGCACGTTGCACGAAATCGGCGGGGAATTGAACCAGGGTCCTGACTAAGTGAACCAGAAATTCGACGGGGACTCCATGCGATGAGGAATAGCTGCCCTGGATCAATCGTGAATTCACCTAACAGTCGAAAGCTCAATTTCAAGTTTCAACTTTGAAGCATGAACTCACATTAGGACAGACACAGAACTTGAGCCGCGTTTGAGAGAGAGGTCACTCTCACGGCCTTGTACCAATCTGCATGGTAATCCATCCGAACAAAGAGGCGGTATTTGTTGTTCTCAGTAAATGCTTGCCTGAATTGGCTGAGAATGCTCTGGGGTTTATCGTCTGACCACCTAGCTATGTGGGTAGATGGAGACAATGATGGGATAGTTTTCCCGACTCGATTCGCCTGAAAATAACACAAGGATCAGGCATCTAGAATTCTGCCAATAAATGAGCTCACTGTGTTTATCTCGGTCGCCAAAGTCTTCAAAAGTCTCTTGGTCTATGAATCTAATTAGAACGAATTAAAACAAGTACGAAATTAAATTTGCTCGTTTTGGGGCGGTGGCTTCCGCACTCGTGGTGCCTTTTCACCATCCACAATTTGGCAGACTGGGCCTTCTGCGCCGCCTCTCTACGAATCTGACGTGCTCTTTTTTCAATTGGCACTTGGCGTGCGGCGGAACCTTTGTCATGACGCTTCGCACGCCGTTTCCGTGCCCGGGAAGCATCCTAATAATTCATCGCTTAATTGGGACCATGGAATATCAAATTTAAGTGCTCAGTGCTCACCCTGATGGATTGGTTTGTCTCAGCCTTGGGATCTGTCGATCCGGCCGGTTGAGACTCATCAGATCCTTGACTCGCCTGATCTTCGAGCGACTTGCACCCACTCGCCTGCGATTTGTGGTCATCCATCCTGGCCGTATTGGTTCCGAGTTCGAAAGAATTGAAACTCGGCTATTCCAACTGAGCCCACCAAAAAAATTTCAGTCACCGATCCATTGTCGCGGTGTTTGCCGTGATGCCATCACAACCGCCTGATATACACATGTACAAACACTCGCCATGCCTCCATCCCGCTCGACAATGGCTGCACGAGTTTCTGGCTCTTTCTACTAACACTCACACAGCGGTCTAGGAAAAGCGATCCTCTCCATTGGCGGTCAAAACATATGTTGCATCACTAAAGCCGCGTTCCATCTCCCAGCCCCGGTGAAAAATGGCACTGGATCAATCCGTGATAACACGATTATTGCAGTCTAAATCCGTTAGAAGTTGACAAAAGTGGAGAAACTGCAGACCACAGTTTCATTTTGGTGATCCTTAGGTCGACTTATTCACACATTCAAATTCGCTGCCTGCTTGTGAGCAATTTGGTAGCTTTCATATTGCGCATTTCCGCCCCCCCACCAGGTTTTGCCTATCCGCCGTCTTCAACAGAGTCCCAGCGGGTACCGAGTTGCGCTGGGCAATAGCGGTGCGCCTGGTTCCGTCGCCACTTTTCGCTTCCTACTCACGCATGCCATCGCGCAGATAACCCAGAAATGGCACGTAGTTTTGCATATGCGCACGCCCGAGCCCCGGGTGCGCCCTTTCAAGGACTTTTGGCTGTGGCAGGCCACTCAAATTTGTGTGCACGGACAGCAGGCCCCGAGGTGGGTCAAATCGGATCTTGGCGATCTTGCGCAATGACGGCAGGCTCGTTGGATCCCCTGGTTAACATCCTTGCGGTACGTCCTCTCTGAGCTATGTTTTAAACGAGACATCTGTGAAGCTGAAAAATTTTAGCCGCTCGGGCAACTACGCCGTTGGATAAACCTTTGCTGCAGGTTTGACTTCCTGATTCAATTGTCCGTCTACGGTCTACATCTCCTTGGCCATCTACACCACCTACGACGCAATTGTTAGCACACACAGTTCGGCTCCATCCCACTCTTCGCTCCCTGCTCACGTGCGCAGACAGCCTGGAAGTGGTACGTATCGTTGTATATGCGCGTGCTCTGGTCCTGACAGGCAGGTCGTACTTTCAGCTTCCACGGCAGGTGGTTCAAGTTCGACGCGCGCAAGCAGATCCCTGGAATCAAACTCAGGCCATGGTATCGACCACTCAGCGCCGAAGGCCTCGCACCATCGGGTGAAGCCCCCGCTGCAGCAACAACACCAAGGTATATTTCTCTGACATTTCATCACACGATGGCCGAATTTGATTGCCCATTTCTTAGAATATAAGTAACGTGAAGGCACTGAAGGGAGCCGGAAAAGCCAGGTCCTGAGTGTGAAGATGCGAGGGTTCGAGTTCTACTGGAAGGTGCTAATCAAGCACGAGAGAGACGTGAGTTGTCTCACAATGTATGCAGCTGCAACTCCTGGCCCAATTTGATTGGACTCTAGGAATAGCACGACGACTTCGCCCACGAAGGACAAGAAATAAATCCAATATTTTCATGGGTTCAAAGCAATTTTAACCGTCAACTTGGCACTGGGCCGCCAACGAGAACGCCGCTATCAAGAATATTGTCAATGGGAATACCGCCAACAGGAATGCCACAACAATTCCGCCAACACACCATATCCTGTAAGTTATTCCCTCAGGTTGAATGGGGTAATCAAACCGATTCTAGCCAGCGCACTAGGATAATAGCAGGGTTGGGCGGGCTGGAGGGGAATAAACAGGATGATCAAAACGGATTTGAACAGGTTCACACGGGGGATCAGACGGGGTCGAGCAGTTTTGGTAGGGATTGTGACGGGACTAGTAGGGCTCAGTAGTATGTTGTAGAACAGTGAAGAAATGAATAGAATTGGAGAGTTCAAGACGGAGGCGGATTATGGTGCAGTTCACTTAGTCACCGCTAACTTGTGACAAGTGGCCAAATTGGCCAGTTGGCGCACCCGCGATTGGTCCGACCGGGAGTGGGTGGAATGGGAGGGCCGGAGGCCGATTTTTTTTTCCCAATTCGAGCAATTTCCGTTTAGCACAGTGTCAAACCTGCCGCCCGAGTCTGTGGTATGATTTTCATGGTCAAGCCGCTCAACCCCGTGAAATACCAGCCTCATTGGCATGCCCCCGACCGCTCAATTAGGAAATTACGTGAATATCAGGGCTACAAATTACTTTTAGCATTATTGCAGTCATCCTGAAATCAAACTTTGAGTCGTCTATCCCATAACCTCTTTGCTACCACAGATCCAGGTTTGCATACAATGGCTAAGAAAACCGCTAGGGGTTCAAAGGTGGGTCATAAACTTGATTCTCGGGCACTCTCCAACCACAATCGCTCCAGCGCGCAATCAAAATATCACCAGTGCCGCAAAGAAGATCTGCCAGAGTGGCGAATTGTGGGGCTATGACCAGCCAGTCAGAAAGCGGAGTCGGTGATTTTCAGCCGTAGTATGATGGCTTTGATTGACCGATCAACGGCTAGGGCGCCTCTCGGGCAGCAGAAGACAAGGCTGCGAAAGACAAGGTAGCAACAGATAAAGTAATAGAAGAGGACGCGACAGAAGAGGCAGCAGCAGAGGAGGATGCGCGTAAGGTAGGATTTTGGTTTTGATTATCTTGGCGGCCCCAGGCTCAGTAGGGCTAGGGCGCCTCTCGGGCAGCAGAAGATAAGGCCGCGGAAGATAAGGCGACGACGGATGAAGCAGTGGAAGAGGATGCGACAGAAGAGGCAGCAGCGAGGAGGGCTGCGCGTAAGGTAGGATTTTGGTTTCAATTATCTTGGCAGCCCCAGGCTCAGTATTCTCCCCTTTCTATTAGGAGGCGGAGCGAGAAAGGCAGATATTGAGGGGGGAGAAAAGGGCCCTTGAAGCTCAGATTTTGACCGCGGAGGGTGGCATGGTGGTTGATGCAGCCGATGTGGCTGGACCGTCGAATGATTCCGTGGGTGTTATTTATGGTTAGCCCACAGGTTCCTGACCAAATGCTAGAGTAATAATCGGAGAAATAAGCTACTAAGGCGTATTAAGAAGGTATGTGTATTGCATGTTGGCAATGATTTAAGGCCTTGTATTCATTACACGCAGTTGGAGACGTTAGAACGGATAATTCCAAAGACCAAGGATGAGACGGCATCAGCCGCCAGAGCGCTGAAACAAACCAAGGCTGACCACAAAGGAGCAGAAGCAGCCCGGGAGCTTAGGAGTAAGATCAACGAAAACAATCGATACACCCTTTTTGCCTCCATGGAATGGCAGGCTGATTGGTTGCTACGGATGAGGAAACACATTAAAAATTGGGACTTTACGAATTTTGGGGTTTGTTGCCTCTGTGAGTTAATGTGGCACCTGCAGCCCGCCTCAACTGAACTGCTAATTTCAGGTGAGGATAGAATCATGAATAATGAACTATCTATCATCAAATTTGACTCCCTTAGGATCAAGAAATCATTGTTGAAAATAAAGGAAGGAGATTCTATTGCGGTTTTCTTTAGTGCCTCTGTGACCCACTTGAAATGTGCAACACCGGGGACCATGACTTATCTTATCCGCCGAGGCCCGACTTCGTCACTTGTGGCGGTTGACTCCTTTTATGTCCATCCAAATGTGAAGAGGAGTGGTTGGGATCAATTTATGGAGAGGTATGGTGCAGTGCTGGTAGAGAGTGGTATTTTCACCCAAAGCTTGGATCTTGATCCTCCATTCTGAGACTTGAGTACTGAGGATATGAAGGGGGTGCCTGCTATCTCACTGCCTCAAATATTTTGGGATTGGGCAAAAGGTATTGATGCAGGGGAGGAGGTTTGTTTCTCAGATTTGGAGCCTGGGGATGCTGGGAAGGTGGCTCCCTCTGGTCCTAATCCCTTGCTTGCGAAGGCCCCCACCACCCCCACCCTAAAGCCCTCTGCCACTGTTGCTCCAAAAACACCCCCCCTTGCTCCTACCCCAAACCTCTTTTCACCCCGACACCGCCCTCCGCCCTAGTGAGGCTGCTTTCACCCCCATCCCTCCTACACCAACACCACCCAATCGCCCCAAACCCCATACTCCAGGAAATGCTCCGAAAACACCCCCCTTGCCCCTATCCCAAAACCTCTTTTCACCCCGACACGCCCTCTGCCCCCAGTGAGGCTGCTTTCACCCCCATCCCTCCACACCAACACCACCCAATCGCCCCAAACCCCATGCTCCAGGAAAACGATGCATCTTGACCCCTCCCCAGATTGCGCACATCTCCACTATGGCTTCCCCTTCACCCAGCCCCAGTCACGCATCTGACCCCATTGAGGAGTTCCCAGGATAATGTTGGTTCCAAGCGGAAGTTAGTAGGTAGGGGCAGAGGGATAAGAAGAGGAAAGTAGACAAAAAGGGGCAGTAAATTCCTGATGGTATTGTAGCTTATCTCACTAATGCTGCATCTCATCAACGGAGAGGGGTCCTCAGACTGGTGCTTCAAACTTTGAAATGTAATATGGGTGCGGGTAAGCACGAGCTCGGGGGCCGGAAGCTGGATGGAAAATACAGGCATGCTACTGCGCACATAGGACTGAATACAAAGAATTCGCTCATAATATAAAAACTTCCTGAGCCCCAACCAACATTGAGCACCCATGGAAAAATGTGAGTCGACTGAGAAAAGCATCCTGTGGCGACACAATGTTGAGACCAAGGGTCAAAGTTCGCATAGCGAACCAAAAGATTGCGGGGCACATCCCGAGCTACACGTACACACTATCACAGCCACAACAGAATCCCAGGGGGTAAAAGTAAAAGTAAACCAACAGGACCAGGCTAGCAACAACCTAGCAATTACATAGATCTTATATATTATACCAATATCGAGCCACAGCCAGCCCACACCCTGCATTAGCCTCGCGACACCATCGCATATGTCAATTGACACAGCAAACGTCGGCGCGAGGGTGGCAGGGAGGGTGAACAAGACCATTGAAAATAAACTGAAACACTTACTCTTTCTCATCATAGCAACAGCGGTGAGCGTTGCTGGCCGGCCAAGATAGGAGTGAGTAACACCGGGGGAGATAGACACATACCACTACACACAGCCCTGATAGACATCACAAAGACTTTCCAAAATGAGGAATGGGACAGCGAGGCATTACAATGACCAAGCCCTGGGTTCACCGACGCTCCGAAGAACATGGCTCTACCCGCCCCCCATAGGGAGACAGGTCACCCTCTATCCCCGCCGAAGCGGTTCAACTGTCCCCCATGACCCCATAGAGTACTCATCAATGACAACAGCCATCGAGCGTGAGCAGCGGCCTAATGCGCCTACACCCCCCAAGGGGGGTGGTTACCAGCAAAATAAATGACATTAATCTATGATAGATACATGGATACGGTGGGCAATGTAGGTGGATGGATGGGGTCTGTCGAGTGAACTAGGTAGGTACTTTGTAGTGGGTGGGTGAGACATGAGGAAGAAGAGCAATGTGGGGGGAAGGCAAGACAATTCCCTTTATAACGTGCGCGTGGGACATTTCTATGTGGATGCTCAGGGTGGTGTCCGGATCTGGGACGGCATGCGAGGGCACTTGAGAGCGCCCATGGGCGACACACCGAGGATGAAGAGAGGAGGCTGCGAGAGGGGTATCAGCACCAACAAGCATGAGAGAACGAACACATCACTTACCTGGGCGAAACAACAGGCAACATTGCAGGAGAACACGACAGAACTGACGGACATGCGGGTAGTGCGACCGGTGGGCCATGATGACGCTCGTGGTGTGCAATGTGGGTGCGAAGATATGAGCTGGAGATGGGCGGAGGGTGAAGGCGGAGCCAGATGGGAGCCTGATGTTGGGGGCGCTTCATGGGGTGGGCCAGTGTGAGGGAGGTGCGACAGTGAAGGTGGCATGCTGGAAGAGACACAATGAGGGGAAGCACCATTAGAAGGTGAGAGCATAACTACCATGTAGGACAACAAGGCCGTGGGTGGCATACCGGACGTGGGGCGGACCAGAGGGCATGGCATAGCCGGAATGGAGAGGTGCCGTGGAAGAGTGAGCCAGCAAACATATGGGTGGGCCTCAGGAAACAAGGCCACCATGTGGGAGTGGTGTGGCGTGTGGCGGGCAGCATCAACGAGTGCAGCACGAGCATGGAAGTCATGATGTGGAACGAGCAGAAGAGAGGACACGCGTCAAAAGAAAAAGTGGAACAATGTCGCTTATTTGGCATTGAGCTCGGCTGAGATTGAAACGACTGGAAAAATCTTCGACTCCAAGTGCACCAATATTTGAGGATGAGTCGGAAATGAATAGTCCGACTGTAACCGGACCGTCGGACTTCGGGTTGCCGGCTCTTTCTGGAGGACGAGTCGGAAATGATACAGACACCACCACCCCTAGACTCAGGCACAGCTGTGAACACGAAGGATTTTGAGGTTGAGAGCCGGAGTCATTGGCAAGCTGGATCTTGGCGGTACGGCAGGCGCCCTCTCTCCTTGCAAATTGTGTTCTCCAGCCTTCCCCTGCTCTTTCCTGAGAGATGCGGGTGGCGGGAACAAATGCATCGGTCCCGCCGCCCGATGCCCTGAACTGTGGGCAACTGTTCTGTAGGGTTAGGGTGGCTTAGGTCAACCTGAAATCAGGCAAGTCACGTGAATTATCTTGCAACAGCCTACAGTAACATAAAGCCGTCGAGCCGCCTCTATATTGCCCTGCTGTTGCACATTTTGGTCCTGCCGAACCTGTTGATTTGGCAGTTTACGTTGATGATGGCGTCTTCGTCGTCTCTTCAGAATCGCTTTCGTATAACACGGAGGTGCTATCTAGATATTACCAGCACATGAGCGCCGGCTTTGCAGCGCTCGGTCTCAAAATCGAACATGACAAGACTGAGTTCATCCACTTCACGAAGTCAGACTTGGCCCGCCCTCGCATTGACTTGGGTGAGGCCCCGTATACGGGCGACAACCTCCTCCCCCCTCAGGAGGTGTGGCGCTACCTAGGTTTTTACTTAGATCGACGGTTGCTTTTCCACGACCACGTTTCCTTCTACGCCACACGTGCTATTTCCAGCGTCCGAGCCATGCTTATGCTCGGAAACTCCGTTCGCGGCATATCTCCCACCCACAAGCGTCTTCTCTACCGTTCGTGCGTAGTGCCCATTTTGACGTACGGCTTTCGTCTCTGGTATCGACCTAAGGGACATGGTGTCAAGGGACATTTAAAAAAGCTTCAGTCTGTACAAAACGTCGCCGCCCGGTGGATCACCGGCGGCTTCAGAACGACTCCAATTTCTGGCCTAGAGGCTGTTGCCGGGCTCGTCCCGTCTTCCTCTGGATCCGCCGACTCTTCAAGAGGTCATGCTACCGCGTGAGGACGCTCTCGCGGTCACATCCCACCCTGTCTATTCTCCCGTCCAGCCACTAGCCCAGCAATCGCCTTGCTATCAGGTCCACGCACTCGATGGAGCCGGACGACATGTATCTGTCTCCGATAAAGTTTATCCATCAGATGGCCTCTCAGGTTTCTGAGAGGTTCGCCCCGTTTGACTCGGAAGCCCGTCCGGGTTCCAGGATCACCGATCAGCACCCGGACCGCCTCATACTTGACATCTCGCACCCGACCAAAGACTCCGACCTGTTCCCTCAGTGGCTCGTCGGTTTCAAAGAGTCGCTGCGCGCCACCCTCCTCGACCCTCGCAGCCTGACCTTTTAATGCGGGCACATGAACACATGACCATCAGCTTGCTACTGTTAGTAGTATTTCAATTTTAGTGTGTGTTTCTATTACGTCTCTTTCAAGGCATTCTTCAAGACATGATGTATAGATGAAGCGATCTTGGCTTTGGACCCGAAGCCCCACCTCCCACATTTTCTGAGGCACAGATGTGAACCTGCGTTGGATATGGGCGAACGGACATCCTGAGGCGTGGGCGCCAGTGCATAGGCGCATGGGTACCTTTCCATATCAGACAAAGGGCAGACAACCGGACGATACGCGCACACCTGCGTTAGACGGACGGGCAGGTGAGCGAACTCCTCTCTGCTCACTTCATGTCGGCTTCATCCACATCGCCAAGGTTGTCTGTCGTTTCCCCTCTATGTCGCTTCCGCCTCTCATTGTGTGACGAATCAACTCCAAGTGATATGAGTTTACTTATCTTTACTACGACCATGCCCTAAACTTGCGCTCCTAGTGTCGTTGCGCCTCCCCAACCTACCGATCTCGTTGCAATTCGCATCCCATCACTGCGCCAGCCTCGTCATGCCCCCTACCACTCCTTCAGATCAATAGTCCTCGTCATATGCCCACACTCATGTTCGGGTTCGGAGTTTCCCACTTTTCTATTCATTAGTATTGATCCGTTTCATAGCTTCATTATATTTCTCATCGTGTTCCCATCATCTTCGAGCACTATGAGCCATCTGGCCTCACCTACGTATCCATCCATTATTGCGCTCTATCTAGCTCACCATCCCCGAGCACTTTCGCAACCTAGCAGCTCCGTCACCTGCATGTCCATAAGTGTTGGACTCGGTCATGCCACGCGCGAGCGGTGGCCCTCACCCACAAGTTTATCTCATGCGCGTGCTTGTTGACTCCCCGGCCATCAATGAATAATCATACATTCTTGAATCTTTTAACATAAATAAGAAGTATAAGATACTTGAATACTAGATAAATACCATTCGCTAAGTATTGGGTTCGGATCAATACATCTAAGGCTCGTATCACCGACCGTTACATGGGAACGGAGTCGTGAAGTCACTTGCCTGCTCCCTGACCTTCCCCATCGATATCCATTCCTGGTTGGGCTTTTTCCCTGGTTCTTGGCATACGCTTATGAAAAATTACCACGTACCCATGCAGTTGGAGTCAAGGCCAGTATCAGATCGGTAAAAACCGCCATCGACGTTCCCTCGAATCAACGATCCATTTACACATTCGAGGGTAGAAAGAAAAAGCTCTCTGGAACCAGGGGGGGCGGTTGATGACCCACAAAAAAGAGATCAGTACAGCCTGTACAGGTGAACTGAGCGCGATGACGTGCCGCGCAAGTATACTGATGCCATCAAAAGTTCAAGAAAGGGAAATCCATTACAACGCGTCATGAGCCTTGGGTGTTCGGAAGAGTGCATCTACGCAGATGTATTCGTCCAAACACCCAAAGGTCATACCACTGGGCTATACCCACCTACTCCCCAACCATCCCTATTGACATCCACTCCCAGCTGGTCTGTCCCTTAGTTCATTCCCCAGCACGCATTCTGGGTGAGGTAGATATGGTGGCATAGAGGATATCTAAGACAAAAATACAATAGTGGCTGAGGGTGCAGTGTAGTGAGATCTACAATGATCCACGGACGAGGAGCAATCAAAATGTGGGAACATCCTAAACCGCCTGCGGATTTTCGCATAGGAATTTGAGGAGCCAAGCAAAGCCATTATG
>JADNYI010000183.1:0-71609 GCA_015501065.1 Infundibulicybe gibba | reverse complement strand
CTTGGGCCACAGTACGAGATCCTGCCTAGTAAGAATGATCTCCACATGCTGTAGCTCCCTGAATCAATTGGCCCCTTGACAGGCGGGATCCGCGGACCTTCGGTGTTCAGGTGGGCGGAAAGCTCTTAAGTATTATCGCAATCCAGAATTATTCGGTCCCGGGACTTTCCTGTCGTCATAAAGACACTAAGAGGATCACAAATCCCCTTCGTTGTAAGACTACTGGAAACTCACGAATTTCTCACCCTGATCTGAAGCACAGTTATCGAGAAAATATCGTGGTCATGTTGGATTCGCCAGAGACTCCCAAACGCATATTTGGAACTATGCGACTTTTTCATGTATCAACGACCTCGATCAGAGCGCCCTGCATATATAATAGGTCGATGGCAGGAAACATTATGTTTTCTCAAACAACCTACGAGCGTGTCCCAAATCTCCAACTATGATGGGACTGAACGGGATGGCCTAGATGAATGTAGGAGACGCTCCCCCTCATAGCTCCCCCAGCCAACTGGAGGTCAGCATTATTGCTACTAACAATCGGTTGATCCGTAGGCTTCGTCATATGACATGACGCAGATTGCTCACACAAATCAACAGGATCTCAACAAATGTCTTATTCTTGTTCGCGCGTATGTATCAAACGAAACGGGCATACCTACCGTTCGGGAACGCCATTAGGAGTGTCCGGGCGTGTCTGTTCTGTACTGCTTAATCATTTCAGCGATTTTCCACAGATTTGTCTCACAATCTTTATAGCGCTGCTCTAGGTGGCCGACCGAATTTAAGCTCGCGTCATCGGCCTTTCAGCTTCTCCTTTACCAATGCTGGGACAGCTTCTGGGATGTTTCGTCAATGTAACAACTAGCTACTTCAGATATCCGAAGACTAACTCGCTCGAACTAGCGATTCACCCTCCTGACAAGACCCTCGAGATATAATATGGACTCGCTCAGGCGCTTCACGCTCGTCCGCTTGTCACTGGCGCTAGTGCAACGGCGAAATTTTGCTCCGGGTTCTGCACTCGCTCGTGTTCCCCGTCGGCGAGACCATTCGCGGTAGGTAATTCCACCACCCCGCGCTATGTGGATACTGACGTAACAAAAAGCTGTCATTGTCGGCCTGCGGCGACTCAGAATATGCCTGGGAATGCCCAACTGGTGAATCTACGATGACTTCGGTGAGGAAATTACTGTTCGAATGCCATTTTTGCCCATTAACTCTGACGAATTAGATTGTTGTTAGTTATTTAGGTAAGCTGATGGCACGTTAGTCCGGGTCTGCTGTCCTTATCTGCACTAGAATCATATCCCAATCCCACCCTTGGGGAATTGATATATGAAGTCAAGTCCGTCGCATTCTTAATCAACCGGGCTTTCTTTGAAATTTTTTTCCATTCAGATCGGTTGGCTCACAGCTCGATAATGATAAGTATCTCGCGTCGTCCACTCCTCAGGTAAGCCCTTGTTTCAAGGAAAAATTAAATAGGCATATTCACATCTGAACTAGCTCTCCGGATTATACCCGCTGGTATGTTGGTCTCGCATAAGTTTACCAATTTGCAAATTGAACCGGCTTATTCTAGGCAATGGAGTCTCACCTCCAACTTTGAAATCCAGCGCTGAGCAGCCGTGGCCCCCATCAACACAGCCATTCGCAGTAGCTAATTCCACAGCCTGCCCACAATCCGTACCTACGTAACCAAAGCTGTTATCATTGGCCTATGGAGATTCAGAATACGCTTGGAAATGCCCAGCCGGAGAATCTACGATGTCTTCGGTAAGGAAACTGCTGTTCGGATGACATTTTTACCCATTGACCCTCGTTGTTCGGTTTTTGGGTAAGCTGGTGGTGGGCTAATCTAAGTCGATTGCCCTTATTTGCACTAGAACCATGTCCAAATCCCACTTCGGTGGAATTGATATGCGAGATCAAGTACGTCGTGTATTTTAATCGCCTGGGCTCCCGTAAAAAATTTACCATCCAGGCGAAAATCAAGACTTTCGGAGCAAAAGGGAAGTCGGTTGGCCTATGGTTCTGTGAAGGCAGGCATCCTGCATCACCCATCCCTCAGGTGAGCCTTTTTCTCTGAGAAACAATAAATACGCGTATTCACTCCGAATTAGCTCTCCGGATTATGGTATGTTGGTCTAACGCCTACCAGCTGTAATCTGAACTAACTTATTCCAGGACCTGAAGTCTCATCTCCAACTTTGACATCCGCACCCACACTCGCATTCCTGTTGCATTACTCAATTTCCAGCAGCGTAGGCTTGTATTGTTAGGCGCCCCAGACCTAAACCAGTCGCTAATAAATGAGGGCTCGAACATTTCAGTACGCAGTGCTTGTAGGTGAATTATCTCAGGATATATTTTATCGCTCTGCTCATTCTCATTGCCATTCCGCGATATAGTGTTACCACAAGACAAATATTCCCGAATGTTTCGGGACTCGCATCTGGTCGAAATGGTTGAGATTATCCTCATTGATAGTAGATTTCCAGGTATATTGATACTACAATTTACCATTCTATCAATCGCTCTGCTGGTGGCAGCGCCAAAAGGCTTGGCACTCCATTTTCCGAGCCTTTGACGTCATGCAAAATGTTACCCTAGCAGGTTACTGGCGATACCACGACCCTTCTCCACTGGACGGCGATGTTCGACGGCTCGAATCGTTGCTTTACATGGCCTGGAAATAGATTTGGTTCGGAACACGAATTTTTCCGCGCTCATTCCGCTGCAGGGAACGTCTGGGCGTCAATACAACATCTTTCTCCCATGCAAATACAGATTATCGCAATGAACAGGTAGTAGTGCTGTCGGGGATTGCACAACTTCTTTTCCTATCTGGAAAATTGATCCCAATCCTATGCCCGGGTAACTGCGAAATATTTCAAACCCCATGTCGTATTTGGAAATACATCATTTCCACGTACCTACTCGATTTTACAGCAATCGATACGGAAACGAGAGGTCGCGGAAAATTCTGAGTCATTTTACAGCTATTGCGGTGCTAGGGGCTCAGTATCGCGACGTTGATAAGAGTTCATGAAAAGACACAACATTTCACTCAAGTTCCCATGTTCCGTCTTAGACCGCAGTACAAAATCCTTCCTGGTAAGCATGGTCTCTACGATGTAGCCCCTTGAATCTTACCCCTCGATAGGCCAGGTCTACGGAAACCTTCAGCCTTCAGGCAGACGGAAAGCTCTAATCATCGCTATTCAAAATTATTCCGTCCATGGACAACTTTCATGTCCTCACAAAGACGCGAAGAAGATGGAAAATCTCCTTCGTTGTAAGGCTATCGGAAACCCATGTATTTTTATTCTCACCCTGATCCAACAGTCACCTATGGCTATCGGGAGGAAGACATCGTCATCATGTTGGATTCGCCAGCGACCCCGGCGCACCTACAGCCCACTTATACGAACATCGTAAGTGCATATTGGGCACTTGGAGATGATGCACAGCTTTTTTTAAAAAATAATGCAGATGCGAGAACTACGCAACCTTCTCGCGGATCAACAACCGGGAGATACGTTCGCCTTTCATTGTAAGTTGTTTGAGAAAACATGATCTTTCCTGCCATTGACCTATTGTAGTTGCAGGGCATTCTGATCAAATCCCCAACTACGATGGGACCGAGCGGGACAATCGAGATGAATGTACGCAAGCACTCCCTCCTCATAACTCCTCCGGCCAACTCGAGACAGGCATTATCACAATTGACAACCAATTGATTCGCGATAACGTAGGCTTCGTAATATCATTTATGACAGGCTGCTCACACGAGTCAACAGGATCTCAACAAATATCTCGTCCAACCCTTGTTGCCTGGGAGCAGATTATACGTAAGAATCCGATTCTTGATCTCATTCTCGCATATTTATCAAACGAAACAGGCGTTCTTAGATACCTGTCACAGTGGAACTCTTCTGGGTACGTTCAGACGTGTCAGTCTTGTGCCACCTACTCATTTTTCGTAGATTTGCCCCACGATCGTTGTAGCACCGCCTGTCGGCTAAAGCGAAACTCGCGGCCTTTCGGTTTCTCCCTCGCCAATGCCGGGGCGGCTTTTGGAGCGTTTCGTCAATGTGTGTAACGACTAGCTGCTTCGGATATCTAAACAATAGCCCGTTCGAATTAGTGATCCACCCTCCTGATGAGACCCCCGATCTATATTACGGACTCGCTCAGGCGCTTCACGCTCATCCGCTAGTTTCTGGTGCCAGAGCGACGGCGAAGTTCTGCTCAGGATTCTGCACTCGTTCGTGCTCCCCGTCAGTGCAACCATTCGCCGTAGGCAATTCCGTCTCCCCGCACTAAATGGACGCTGACGTAACAAACAGCTGTCACTATCGGCCTGCGGCGACTCTGAATACGCTTGGGAGTGCTCAACCGGGGAATCAACGATGACTTCTGTGAGGGAACTGCTGTTCGAATGCCATTTTTACCCACTGACCTTGTCGAATTAGATTGTTGTTGGGTTTTTGGGTAAGTTAATGGTGAGCTCATCCGGGTCGTTGTCCTTATTTGTATTAGAATCACATCCTTATCCCACCTTGGAGGAATTCCTACACGAGGTCAAGTGTGTCGCATTTTTAATCAACTGGTCTTTCTTTGAATTTTTTTTCCATTCAGACGACAATCGAGGCTCTCGGAGCAAGTAAGGAAAGCGGTTGGCTCACAACTTAATAATGATAAATATCTCGCGTCGTCCACTCCCCAGGTAAGCCCTTGTTTTAAGGAAAAATTAAATAGGCATATTCACATCTGAACTAGCTTTCCGGATTATACCCGCTGGTATGTTGGTCTCGCATAGGTTTACCAATTTGCAATTTGAACCGACTTATTCTAGGAAATGAGATCCCGCCTCCAACTTTGAGATCCAGCACCAAGCATCCGTCTCCTGGCATAGTATTCGGACCTATTTGTATTCGTTATTGGCATATCGCATTCTTCGCATCCGCATCCGCATTCACACTCGCATTTGCATTTTTGCTGTATTGTTCGGTTTTCATCACGGGCTTGTATCGTCAGGCATTTTAGACTTTATACCCTCTCCACACCGATGTGTTGCTATGTCGTTGCTATTTTGTTTAAATTTTTTTGGAATGCGAGCACTTGTCTGGTAAACAACCGCAAATAGTTCCTTCTTCGCTGAGTCCACCTGTAAATCATGTCCAGTGGTCAGTGTAAATGGCTGGAAACCCTTTTTTTCTAATATCCGTCTCCTTTAGATGATCAAAACTACATAAAAATCCCATCCCCACCATTTGACAGCATCTCGTCTGTCCGATATTCGCCCACCAACCCAGACCAGCTCCTGGTCGCGTCATGGGACACAGTATGTGCACAGTCTCGTTTGGTATACCGCTACAACATTCCCTTTTCGCAGACCGTCCGGTTTTACGAAGTTGGGGATAAGGGCTCCAAGGAGAGTGAAGCAAAGGCCAAGTTTGATCATCGGGCAGCTGTTCTTGCATGCTGTTTCTCAGACGCAACCCATGCGTTCAGTGGAGGGATCGATACATACGTCAGGCAGTAAGTCTCTTGAAGTTTCCATATCTTTGAATTTTGACGGGTTTTCCTCTAGGTTAGATCTCGCCACGGAAAATATCACCAGCTTGGGCTCTCATTCCGATAGTGTTTCGACCATGATTTATTCCCGCGAAGCCAGTATGTGGTTCCGATCGCCGTCAGCTCACGCTAAACCATGTCCAGATTCTCTTATAACAGGCTCCTGGGACCGAACTCTCCGTTTCTGGGATCCACGCGCTGCGACCGCACAGAGGTCATCGCATGAAACACCAGAGAGGATCTACCAAATGGATGTCGTGAACAACACCCTCGTTGTTGCCATGGCCAGCCGACTCTTCCGCATTTACGATATCAGGAATATGGATGCACGCCCTCAGGACCGCGACAGCAGCCTAAAATACATGACAAGATCTCTGGCCTGCATGCCCGACGGCCAAGGTAGTGTGATCATCTTTTTCCTAAAATTTTACTCTTATCTTAGGCATCAGGCTATGCCACTGCCTCCGTCGAGGGTAGAATCGCTGTGGAATATTTTGATCCCTCTGAGGCTATGCAAGAGAAGAAATATGCCTTCAAGTGTCATCGGCAAACTATTGACGATGTTGACCACGTGTGGCCCGTCAACGCACTAGCTTTCCACCCGACGTACGCAATCATACATTCGCCCTTCTAACTTGATCTAACACCAACCTCCAGATATAATACTTTCGTCTCCGCCGGTTCTGATGCCACCCTTTCCATCTGGGACCACAAGGTCAAGAAGCGTTTAAGACAGTATAAATTCAACAGCCCGATATCGTCACTAGCTTTCAATTGTGACGGCACGAAACTTGCTATTGCAGCTAGTTATACATGGGATGAGGGTGAAGCGGGGCTGAAGACTGCTGAGCGCCCAATGGTTCTGGTTCGGAAGTTGGGCGATGAGGTGAAGGTAAGCCTGCGTCTCTCTAACCTTGGGGAATGTCAGCTCATTCATCATTAGCCGAAGGGCAAGGCAAACTAGGCTGACACTTGCATATTTCCACCACTTTTCGAGTTTGAGCAAATCTGTTTCTTTGACAGCAGTTCGTGTTCTGTTACGCGATCTGAGTAATAAAAGTAATCTGCGTATAGGCCACAATATACGACAGGTCCATGTATTGTGCGACTAGCCACGCAATCACCATGGATTAGCAAACACAGTACCCGCCATGAAACGTGCTGGGGCGGGTGGTTCATTATCAAATATCTTGAGCTCTGGTGGATCTTATTGGGATACTCTCAAAGCTACATAGTGATTGCTACTGAAGTCCTTTGGTGGAAATACCTCGCTTGTAACCCAACCCCCGCTTCTGCACCATTAATCTACAACACGTTTGAACTTGAAGTAGCACGGCTCTCCTATCGGCCTAGCCTAGATAAAGGATTAATCCATTGTATCCACGTCTGCGTAGACTGGCGTACACACCTGATGAATATCGTTGTAGTTCGGTCGCGGCAAGGATGTAGAAGTCTGTCCCTTGGCGTCAACGAGGTCGTATTCATATCCCAAGAGGAACAATGCAGTGATCATCTTGATTTCCATCTTGGCGACCTTCATCCCAGTGCAAGGATGCCGACCTGAGTTCAAGATATTAGTTCTCCCCTTGCTAATGCCATATGTATAATAGCACGCACCAACGCCCCACCCCAAGAATGCAAATGCTTCCTTCTTGTCCTCCTCGCGACCAGGCAGGTACCTGTCCGGATCAAAGTCGTTCGGGCTCTGATATATCTTGGAGTTGAGATGAGCATCTGCGAGCTGGTATGTCATGAATTCCCCCCGTTTGACGGTCTTCCCATTCCCGGTTATTTCCACGTCCTCGAATATATTGCGTCGCAGGGCGGCACCGTTCATGACGAGCCGCAGTGTCTCCCGTAGTGTGCGCTCGAAAATAGGCATTTCGTCCTCCCAGGCGGATATAGGGATGGCTGAGAGGCGCTTGTGGAGCGGTTCGGATGATGTGGTGTCAGTGTGTTGGGCAACTAGAGATTTTAATTCAGATGTAACGTCACGTTGCCAGGTCGGATTGGCACGGAGGTAGAGTAAGATCCAGCAGACTGCAATATATGAATAAATCAAGGAACGGGTCGACTGATGGACAACGAACCATTTATGCCGGTATTGAGAACCCCTGCAAACATGGTGCCGAGAATAAACTAATCAGAACATCAGGCCACCAATATCGAGCGGGTCGGAGCAATGCAAATACCCCAACAATTGCCTGGTTACTGAGGCCCTGACCGAGCAATACGTCAATTGCATCGGACGACGGTACCTTGGCTTGCTTCCTATCTTCCACGAACTTGTCAACGGTCGTGAACAATTCTTGCGTGGCCGCATTCTTGTCCTTCTTCGCACGTGTGGGGAGCCAAGGAAGCAAAAGTGCTGTAGGGTTGCACTCCGTTCCAAGATCTGGAACAGGACTTGCAGCCGCTGGACAACAGCCATGTCCTGTGTCAGCTCACGGCATGTGGCCATGCGCGCGGTCATCAGGAATACGAGCTAGAACATTTGGTTAACATGAATACGGTGGCGAGAAGTTTTGAATTCACATCATAAACGTTTTTGAAAGGATCTATTGACCCACTTCGCCCCCATAGCTCCATCTGTTCGTTGATATCTGCGAAGAGAATTGGAACGACTGGTGAGGCCAAACCACAGAAATCAGTTTTAGTGGCCAGGGCAGGGGCGCGCGGACGAGGAACAGCCCGATACCCACCGTCAGCCAGGCGATTGCGATTCAACAGCATCAATAAATGCTTATTGAACCATGTCACATTCTCCTGCTCTTCGTATCCCGTAGAGATATCTTGCAACCTGGGTGCCTGCATCAAATAAGCCGGGTTTATGGTTGCTTGAGGCGACAACTGACAGCACCCATCAATACTTTGTATCCCTCGGTGAAACTTAGATTCTTGTTATCAAAGAACGTTTTTCTGCCTTCTTCTCCTTTTATTGCGACAACCGAGTGCTAATTGGGGAGAAATGAGGAAATAATACGCGCGTGTGATATCAAAACTACCTGAAGGATGTTGAATTTGAATACCTCGTCCTTGGCCGTCTTGAAATTGGACTTGAGGAAGTCATAGCGGGAGGTGAAGAAGGCCAAGCGTAAGGATAGAAAAGCCCCGAGTTTTCTGACTTCCCGGGGGTTGGGAGAGGTTAATGATATGAGTTTTTGGACGGCGATAGCCAGTATAAAGGCAAAGACGGAGGCCAAGCCGATTCCTGAGGACTAAGGATGGCGGTCATATTGGATCGGGAATCCAGTGGAGGCAGGTGCTGGGATATCTATACTTCCGAATAACATTTGTAATCATAGCGAACCATGCGGTATATTTTTGGGGTGCCATCATGCCGGTAACTGGCGGTTAGTATTTGTTAGCAGAAAACTACAGTTGACTCCATGGTTTATGGCATACTCATCGATATTAACGCGGTGCGTGCCTGCCGCCGGTCATATCGATAATTGTGCAGCGAGCGATGGTGATTGGCATCTAGAAGGACAATATCAATACGGACTATGGCCTGTGCGTCCTCGGGGGAGGCCTCGGGCGAAATGTAGGCTGTATCTCGCTTAAGCTTAATTCCCCATCAGAATCTGTGTTAGCAAATCAACATTCCTCTTAGACATGTAGCCTGGGATACAGAAAAAAACGATAACGGTCAGAAGCCATATGATTCGGCCAACAAGAATACCTTGGGCCCATAGGTCCACCACATCAGGCTGCCTTCGCCTGATTTTGGATTCGAATCCACAGTACAGGAGCGTCTTGTCTAATGTTTTGAACCCCGCTTGGATATTAAAGCTTTAAATGGACGGAAAGAAAGTTCTGCCCAATCTCGAACGTATGTCTTTCCCGGACATCGAGGTAGTATGTTCCCAGGCTGTCTGGCTACTGCGGTCATTGAGAACCCCAAGAAACTACTGCAGGTATGGTTCGGAACTTGGGAGGTTGTATAGCACGAAAGAGAGGTTTTGTATTTTTCGACCCACAACAGATGTACACCAGGAGTGGTATGCCGGTAGCAGGATCCGGAGGTTGTATATGAAATCCCCCTCCAAGTTCGAAATGAAATGAGTTTGAAGTTGAAAGACGTCGCAGGCCCATCGAAAAGCCACTTCATCGTCGCGGCGTTTGCCGTGATGACATCAATCCATCGCGTGTCCACAATCTTATCTCCACTACGCAAATTTGAAGTTTGAACCACCAATTCATACCCTTAGATGGAACAGTGCATGCGTCTCTAGATTTATACCCCGTCGAATTTTATAGTAATGTTTGGTATATCAAGAGCCTCTTCTTTATCAAGCCGCAATGCTCTCCTCCCAACGTTGCATCTACGAGTCCTTGCTATTGCAGCTAGTTATACGTGGGATGAGGGTGAAGCGGGCTAGAGACTGCTGAGCGCCCAATGGTTCTGGTCCGGAAGTTAGGCGACGAGGCGAAGGTATTCTTAAACCTTATGGAATCCATCGTTAGCCGAAGGGCAAGGCAAACTAGGCTGACACTTGCTTACTCCTACCACTTTTCGAGTTTGAGCAAACCTGTTTCTGGTAGCAGTTCGTGTTCTGTTACGCGATCTGAGTAATCTGCGTATAGGCTACAATATACGACAGGTCCATGTATTGTGCGACTAGCCACGCAATCGCTGTGGATTACCAAACATGGCGCTCGCCGTTAAATGTGCTGGAACAGGTAGTTCGTTATCAAATGTCTTGGGCTCTGCTAGGTGTTATTGGGGTACTTGTGGCGACCTTCATCCCAGTCGTGTTTGGTTTTACTGATGTAACACTGCGTTGCCAGGTCTTGGCGCAGAGGCAGAGCAGACTGCAGTGCGTGAATAAATCAAGGAACGGGTCGACTCATGGACGGCAAACTGTTTATGCCGGTATTGAGAACCCCTGCAAACGTGATGTTGAGAACAAACTAGTCAGAACATCAGGTTACTAACATCAAGCGAATCGGAGCGATTGAAATACCTCAACAATTGCCTGGTTACTGAGGCCATGGTCGAGCAATGCATCGATCGTATTCGACGACGGCACCTTGGCTTGCCTCCTATCCTGCATGAACTTGCCAATGGTCGCGAACAGTTCTTGTATAGCCGCATTTTTTGCTTCTTCGCGCGTGTGGGGAGCCAGCAAGAGTACCATGGGGGTCGCACTCCGTTCCAGGGTCTGAAAGAGAACTTGCAGTTGTTGAACGATGACCATGTTCTGTGTTAGTTCGCGGCACGTAGCCATGCGCGTGGTCATCAGGAATACGAGCTAGAACATTTGGTTAACATGAATATGGTAGCAAGAAGCCTTGGGCTCACATCGTAAATGTTTTTAAAGGGGTCTATTGATCCACTTTGCTCCCATAACTCCGTCCGCGCGTTTACATCCACGAAGAGAAATGGAATGGCTGGCCAACCATAGAAATCAGTTTTAGTGACCAATGGTGGGGGCGCACGGACGAGGAATGGCTCGATACCCACCATCGGCTAGGCGATTACGATTCAACAACATGAACAGATATTTATTGAACCAGATCACATTCTCCTGCTCGTATCACGCAGAGTATCTTGCAATCTGGGTGCCCGCATCAAAAGAAGCGCTCGGGTTTATGGTTGTTTGAGGCGACAACCGACAGCACCCATCGATACTTTGTATCCCTCGGCGAAACTCAGATTTTTGTTGTCGAAAGACGCTTTTCTGGAGACAGAGAGAATACCAACGATTAGGATTTAGAAGCCATAGGATTTGGCCGACAAGGATACCTCGGGCTCATATTGGGTCCACCGCATCAAACTGCCTTCGTACGATTTTGGATTCGAATCCACAATACAGGATTGCTAATAGTCCAACACTTGGAAGTTGTATAGCATTGACACAAGGGGTTTTGTATTTCGACGCATAACAATTGTATATCAGGAGTGTATGTTGGCAGCGGAAGGTTGTAGGTGAAATCCTTGTTCGAAATGAAATGAGCTTGATAAACATTAATATTGCAGGCCGTTGTTTTGTTGTCGCGGCGTTTGCCGTGATATCATCAATCCATCGCGTGTCTACAATCTTATCTCCACCATATGTGCAAGTTTGAGATTCGAACCACCTCAGTACCTACGTCTCTACACAGATGTCCCGCTAAATTTCATTTATAATAATACTCGGTATCAAGTGCTCTTTCGCTGCACAGGAAACAAAACTTAATCTATGGGACCTATGGGGTCTTAGACGTAGTAGCCCAGATAAGTCTACATAACCTCTTAGCGCTTGTGAACTCTAAATGTTTTCCTAGTCAGTGATGAGAATGGGAGTGGAATTACGGATCCCTGCTGAAGAGCGCGGGCACGATGTCATCTGAGGTTGGAGGACCTCAAGGACCTGAGGTGTTGATGTGTTGATGAGACCGAGGGCGTATGAAGGATTGGAGGGAAGGACCTAGGAAGGTGCAGAACACGAGTGTGAGGAGTGGATTTGATCGGTCCCGTATGTGTTCTCGGGTAATTGTAAGCAAACATCTTATTTCGTATGAAAAATACTAGCAAGGCGCCGGGTACACCAAGGAGGCATGCGCCAGCACTAGGGACTCGGAAATTCAACGGGTCAAACGTCGATGCATCCGACAGCCCCGAGGGACAGAAAATAAACTGGACTCCAAACCCAGACTTTCTACGTGGGGCAATGGCCCGCAAGCTCCCGTTGAAATATCCATATAGTGCGTCGCTGACAGGTGGTACCAACCTACTATGATACCTGATGCGTCTGAGGGGCAACCCTGCGTGATCATCTTCATGGTCCTTCTTTGGCCTTGATAGGGGTGATGCCCATAGATATCCTAGTACTATGGGTGCCGCAAGCGTTCACGAGATCATGCCGCCAGGTAACACCCGCGCATGTCGCTGTTTTCAGGCGAAACCCCATTTTCTCTTCCTTTTGGAACGCCTCGCAATCTTGCTGTTCCCGGGACTACAGGATATGGATAACTGCTAGCGCGCAGACCCATCGTTCTTATCAGACGTTGCCCATATTCTTCCTGCTACCAGGTGAAAGATTCAGATGCAGTTCTTCGACCAATCGCCGCCTTGACGACAAGTGTATCCTGCCTCATCTCCTCTTACTATTATTCACTGCGAGTTCAAGTGTCGATGTGCTTGATAGATTTGGAAGGCGAGAAACAACTCGTCCAGTCGCCTGATGATTATCTCGGAGATATCCGTCCTTCGTCTTCGGTTGGGCTCGCTCCGCGATATAGACGCTGTCTGGAATCCTCTTGGGATTCTGATGCATGACCCCGTGAAGACAGGCAGGGCTGGTGTTACGTCATCCGATATAACGCTGGCGAGAGCAATCTGACCATGTCCAACGTTGGGTAGCGCAAACCTGGTTCGTGGACCCACATGCCAGGAACGGTAGCGAGTCTCCTGGTGCCACTTTTTCATCATTTTATAGCATATTGATGGACCAGGATACGTTTCAGGCATCTGGGGAAGTGGGTGGTAAGCGAGTTGGAGTGGTCGGACTAGAGCCCTAGGTCAAACCATGCTTAGTCAAATTGACGAGATTTTCTTTTTTAAAATCCTGCTTATTCTCCTCTGGGGCGGAGCCCTATGTTAGAGATAAAATTGACGAGATTAGGAGATGTTCGAGTGCTTACCAGCGTTTTTTCTATTCTATTATAGACGGAGTGTTAGCTGGTGACTATGACAGGAGTTTGGCTGAGGGTGGGGTGAAATTAGCGCTATGCATGGCTCCCTTCTTGGTTTTGGAGGCCCCGAACCAAAACATTAGTGGCAGGACAATAAAGCTACTCTCACTTTTGGCAGACGTAAACTGAAAAATCACAACCAAGAGCCGGCGTCCCATATTTCCCGAAGTATACGAAACGCGCGAAGCCATCCACACACCTGAGTCAGTGGTATTTGTCCATAAATACGCACGTCCCGAGGCAAGCGCGCCAGTTGATCGAACACAAGATACCAATCGTGGAAGCTCTCGAGTCATATCCATCTCCCCATGGTAGGCCTGGGGCTTGGAAGCTGGAACCCGACGCCACCCGTAAGGTCAGAACAAATTCTGCCATAACCATCTGATATCTCTCTGATATGGCGTTCCCGGGTGATATATACTCCTCGCACTCTGCCCTGTCTCTCGGGGACCCACGCCGTTGGTCATCTAGTCCTCGGGGTAAAGCTAGTCATTTTGGAGAACAATGAAGTGGCAGGCTCGGGAGAAATTGGATTAAATCAAATGCACTCACGTGTCGTGGTGGAATGTCCATTAGAAGCCAAAAACGAGCTTACATGCTTGGGAAGTGATGCGTCCAAACAACGTGCTCGGCGGAAGGCCAGTGCCTCGGGACGGGGGGACATTTTTGGGTATAATATATCATAATATACCAGGTAATCGTTGTTACACGTGTAGTGGCGAGCGGGGTACACAGTCATTGTTAGCCGAGAAGGGAATGACATGGGAGCCAGTCTGATGAAGCCCACAAACACTTCAGATGGGAGGCGTTTGGATGTCAAAATTGAGTGATAAGGGGACGTTATATTTGCGATGCATGACTATGAAGTCGGATGCGAGGGAATAGTGAACACGGAGTCATTAGCGACATAGAGAGGTCGTGCGGGACCGTGGAGATGCATCTTGGTAGAAAACCCAACAGCATTTGGGTTTCTTGGATATACATGGGTAAAGTGGACCACAGCAAGGGGTTTCAAGGTGCCGAACGAAACGTTACTTAGAGTAACCCAATCATTACCATGGGTAATGTAATCGATTTGGTAGCATGAAGGCAAGCTTCGTCGAGTTGATCCGAGGTCTAGATGCGGAAACTTTAGAAAGGTTCTCAACTTCTGCGAATGAGTTAGACCACCCACCTGGGTCGAGTGGGAGTATTTTTGAGGGCGGGGTTAGAGGCGTTCCTGAATATTGATTTGGCACTGGAGTCACTCGAGGCTAAGCCGAAGCAAAGCGCGACGAGCGTGTATTAGTGCTGAGCGGCCTTCTCATGAATCCCATATACCCATCCATGACTCGGCGTGAGACTCGCAACAGTCATATTCATTAAGAGCTTCGGTGAATAACAAGTCCATACATCAGTATTACGATGGAATAGTCGGTGCTTGGTTACAATAATTGCAATAAAATTGAAAGGCTATAGAAATGTTCACGCACCCGACAGCAACCGTTCGATTGGTACGCGTGATAGCGGCCCTGGAAGAGTCCATCACAATCACAATTCAAAGACTGGGGGCGAAAAAATGCTAAAAGCAGAACGTTACATATGAGAAGGGCGAGGCAGCCGGGGGCTATATCATTCTAGGATGCTTTCTTGAAGAGAAAGAGCAGGGCCACTACCTCCAGCACCCACAAGCACCCACATACCGAGGCGCGTGATATTGGACATTGAGCGGACCCGTCCAAGGGACATACGAGGTGGGGCACCACCGGTCCAGGCGTCACGCACCAAAACCCATCAGGGCTGGGGCGCAAGGATACTCCGATCACGAAGCTCGACAGATCAGCACAAAGCTAAGAACTGACGTGGGGTGAGAAGCTTCAGCGATCAATCGGTGGTGGTGCGAATACCGCATAGGGGATTATTGAATTGGTTGCGACGAGGGCATAGCCATAGGCGATGCACTGGGATGACGGATGGAGGTTAAGGGGTCGCGATAGCCCATCATGAACAGATCGATGGTTTGAATACCACACAGGAGACCTGTGTGTCTGTAGTTCGCCCACTCCAGGGCCCGATCTTGGGCGTGTCCGTATTCCATGATGACGGGTCCATATTACGACTTTCGGGGCTAGATGGTGTAGAGGATGTTGTTGAAATCAATGGAATATACAAAGAGCGCCCGACTGGGAGGCCGGCGATATCCAGTGTGCGAACGCAGGTGGACTCTTTGGTACTAGTATGTGATCACCGGGCCCACGCCTCACTCCTGGCGATATCTTATCTTGCCGGCAAGCGTCAAAACGCGTGTACCAAAAAACTCATGCATGACAGGCGTCTAGCTCCAGGAACTACAGAAATCCAGGCGCGAAGTGTGAACCCACGGCACACAGGGAGGGTCGGGGCCGGTGTGAATCAAGGGGTGCGGGACGATCCCGCATAGCAGCCGCGGCAAACAGGCAGAAAGGAAAATGCGGGTCCATCGCTTCGCCAGGCCTTGAGCCTAGGGATGCCACGTTCAATGCTCGAGGAAATGATGCGATGTCGCCATATGATACGAGAACGGATTAGTCATCTAATCTTTTCGCCAATCAGTCCATGTATGCTGTCGTCGTTGAGACTCGAGAGAATATTTTCAGCCCTGGCAGGCTAGTTAGACGTGCTTTATCCATCCATTATCAAAATGATGCGCACCTGCTTGGAAACCCTCCTTGGCTCCGCGTGATCCCGGAAATATTCCTCCTTACCTCTAGCACGTAGCCCAGGGGTGGCAGGCGCGGAAAATCCCAATGACGTGGGGAAGACATGATATACAAGAAGGCCGTAGGCTCGACTTCGGGACAAGTGAGCACCGGAACAGGTTGTCATTCATTTTGGCTATATAGAAGGCGTAGGTGTGTGTGCGAATGGGCTTCAGTCACCCCCCAAGGGACGTGTACATACGCCAACCCACCGGGCCACAGCTGTCATTTTGGGGCACAGATGCTGGGGTTATGATCCAATTCACGTGCAACAGCGACCACGGTGCCAATGCGGCTTTTGATGCCGCTTGACATGTTCTACTGTATCGTGTGCCTCGAGATGCCGACGAGGACAAAAAGGCGAGCCAATTGATTTTCGCATATGCATTTAACATTGGATTCGGGGTGCAATAAGTATGCGTACCGCCGGGTGCACTTCGGAGTCCATCCTCGGCCATTAGGGTTTGATTGATGCAATTTGCACATGCTTCGTGTAGAGCCATATGGTTTGCCTTCCATAACAGATTTGTGGGTATACTATCATTCCCTGTGAGTTGCAAAATCCCTGGCTAATGCAAAATCCGTTTTTGCAAAATCAAATCCCGCTCTTTCCTCTCCGGTCTTTTACGGGCTTCAGTTGTAGACTACTCATACATACGCTAATTTAATATCTAAGAATCTGATCCTTATTCTCGATGTCCGAGACGACGACCGGTGATGGGAATTTGACCAATTTCTGAAGAATGTGTAATTCCTCAAGTATGGGGCCTTTTCGTGCTCTGAAAAAAATTATGGGCATTATAAAGGTACATATATATATCATGGTGTATTTAATTCAGCCCCCCGGTGTGGTGGCCTCGCGGGGGAAGTTGATGAAGAGGGGAGGGCGCAATGGGTCACGAAATGTCACGAAATGTTTCAAAGCCCGCTACGGCATAATCGGCAGTCTGCTTGAAAACGTGGGAAATCTTTAAATGAATGCGCCAGTTTTGGTAATTTACAATTGTGTCCTGGAACGGAGATTGATTTGACATGGCCTCCGTCACGTCTGGACTTCACTGGCTTCCTCTACAAGACCGCCACACCGGAGAACTAGAGCAGATACGCCATGATGTGTATATATACCTGTATAATGCCCATAATTTTTTTCAGAGCACGAAAAGGCCCCATACTTGAGGAATTACACATTCTTCAGAAATTGGTCAAATTCCCATCACCGGTCGTCGTCTCGGACATCGAGAATAAGGATCAGATTCTTAGATATTAAATTAGCGTATGTATGAGTAGTCTACAACTGAAGCCCGTAAAAGACCGGAGAGGAAAGAGCGGGATTTGATTTTGCAAAAACGGATTTTGCATTAGCCAGGGATTTTGCAACTCACAGGGAATGATAGTATCGGATTGAAAGACCGACAATCCTATCCCTTTACGGACGATGGAAACGACTAGTATCCTCTTATCAGCTCACTGGCGTATTGGGTATACGGCCCCCAAATGTCCATTTCGGGGCCCATGTCAATCAAGGAATATCTGAGATACCAGCTCTTGAGGTGTTTGATGGTGGGGGAGCGATTGCAGCTAACAGGGTGGCCCCAGAATGAGAGGATTGGCGTGAGCATGATAGAGCCCGTATAGCCGGAGGATGACTCAGACGGCGGGCAGCCTTTGTACTTTCCCAATGGTATCAGAAGGACGAAAAATGTGGCGATAAAGTTCATGGATTGACATTATGGGACAGTTGTTTGTATAATTCAACAAAAAAACAAGATTGTTCCAATGGGGAGGGAGGATGTGATGGTATTTCCGGGTGAATAGTGGACAGAGGTAAGCTCTAGACGTTGGTGGGAGCGGAGGTATTGGTAGAATCCGAGGCCGTATTGAAAACGGCGGCGCTGGTGACGGCAGTGGGAAGCTAGAAGATGATTCATCGAGTTTTGCGGGCCATCAGGAAATAAATTCCCACAAGCCCGAGTGTTTCCCGCCTAGTTGGCTGGAAAATGGTAGGCTGGAACTGACGTTAGCATACTTTCAATTAAGGATGTAGTCATACTCACATGTTGGGCGATATACTGTCAAGATAGAAGATGTCAGTAAACGGACCATAAAACTATAAAAACACTCACGATGCCGTATGGGATCAGGATCAACATAACGCTCTAGCTCTACTAAATCTATTTCCCATGAAGTCCCGGAGCCCATTTTTGTAGGACGACGCCACGCCGGGGAGTCATTTTGTGAAGAAGCCACCTGCACCATTTCCCCGCGCTTGTTGAGCCTGGTGAAGTAGTCCTCTCCATCAAGCGCCTGCCACGCCTTGGCCCGCTCCCAAACACTAGGGCCACGCATGACGAGATTCTGCCATTCTACACGAACACCATATTGATACGGCAAAAGGAAGAATCGTGAATCCGAGAGACAGTCGCCCAAATACATCGTCCATAAATTCATTGCGGACTCATCGAACCGATCACTGTCTAAAGATAGAACCATGGACTGTAGACGTGGCAAGCTTGCAAGAGTTTCGCGGATGAGCCGGCTGATATCCAGCATGGTACTGCCTGCTAGATCGAGCCGCGTATAGACAGCTAGGTGTGTCAGAGATGGTAGATCCACGACAGAAGAATTACGATGGCCCAACAGGACGGCGGTATAGAGATGGGTCACCCGCTCGAATATCGGTTCCCTGAAATTGACCATTTGCGGGCGGCCAAAATGGATAATCATCATTTGGCGAGGGCGAATAGGATGTTTGCGCAGCCAGTGCGCGTGGGATGTCAGGTTCTGCCCCGCTATCGCCAAGTTTTGCAAGGAGTGGAATACCGGGGCGACACTCTCCAGGGCATCTTCAACGGATGGCAACTTGATATTGAGAACGAGCGCCAGCGATTCAACGTGGTAAAACGTAAATGATCGGTCATTTTCATGTGCACTACGAACGAGGGCAGGGACGATGACTTTTCTCCTCTTGGGCGGCGAGATGGTAGTGGTGAAATGGATGACGTCGTCTGATGTTGCTAGTGTGAGGGTGCTGAAAACGAGGGGGAGAACCCAAAGGTTTACATGGCGTGCCACAAGACGAAGTGTGCAGGCTTCTCGCGAGCTCCCTGACGCGGCGTAAAGTGCTATTTCACGAATAAGTTCTGTAGGGAGCCTCCACCAGAGGTCACTTGAAAGGACACTACTAGCAAACCAAGTATTAGCCCGTACCAAATTCAAGTATTAAGGAAAATACCTGCTAGGATCAGACATGATGGTGGTTGACGACGAAGGCGTGTTGCGGCGGCGATCTGCCCCAACCCACTGATCCGTGCCCGTCGCCGGCCCTAAACCGAACTACGTAAACCCTAACCCCACATTTCTTGGCCAGGCAAGCCTAGCATCGCGGGCGGCAACGAGCTTGCCAACAACATGTTCAGCGCATCAGAGGACGATTTTTGAGGACATCCAAGATTGAATGCTGGGGTTGATCTGGCACAGAAGGTATAGAAAGGAGCAATTGTTAACCTCCATCATGGATGGTCCGAGTCCAAGATGGGAAAAAAAGTGCCAGCAGATGCGCCCGCTGTCGCTAATCGTGGTCAATCACCAATCGGGTCGAACTATCCGACCTGTCGTGAACCTCTTTCCTTTCTGCTTTACCCTCCGCCAACCCCCCGGGCTCTTGTTCCCATACTCGGCCCTGGGTATCATCTGAGTTTGATCCCGGTTGATCAGCTGAGCACCCTCCGGATCCCCATGAAGGGGGTCGATTGTACCCTCTCCCTCATGTCAGGTCATCATCTGCTCACTGTCCGCGGTCATTACCACGGGTTCAGCTCGGATGGACCATATGCGTTTCGTCTGCACCCCCCACCCGTCAAGGTTCCCAGATACAGACGTCTGGCATGTCGAGATAATGCAAGATCCGATGGGTAAATTTCAAATTGATCACGGAAGCAAACATTGAAATGAAGGATTATCTTTGGCTTGTACAGCGAGCGCATGGAAGAAGTAAATAGATACTCGCGCGCTCTCAGTACGTCCCGTACGGAACAGAGACCTCATCTCTTTTGCCCCAGGTGCGCCATTCGGGCCGGAACGCGACTCGTGGCGGTACACAACGTGTTTCCGCGGCGGATTCAGCGTTCCTAAAGGTAAATCCAACTCCACCACCAGCATGATTCTGTCTGCCTCGTATACCATGTGTCTACCGTTGTAGCTTGCAGAACCTGGTTTCGGACGTCGGGCCTAGTCGGCATCACAGTAATAGACAAATGAATTCGGAAAACGGGAACCGGCAAATAACCCAGGGCCGAAAATACAACGGCAGACTGCAAAAGATCCGTGCACGGCGAACGTGTTGGACGGGCAATAAATCAATGGCCAGGCCTGGCATGGGTGAATTTGTTGCTTTGTGATCAAGGACGCTGAAGCGAGGAATTCCTGGGATCAGATCAGTTTCCCATATTGCGCTGCGGGGAAACAAAGTTTCGCCCTGGAGATGTGGGGAAATCTAAGCATGGGTACGAGTTTAGGCAGGTGATGCTTGCGATAACGGATCCACCGGGCTAGGGTGGCTAATGTCTCCACGGTATCGATGTGTTATTCTCATTTTTCAGGCTGTAAAAAGGGGAAATGGCTTCTATTTTCAAGCCGAAACCGCCAGCGCTTGCTCCTGTGGAATTTCCATGTGAAAGTGATGTTAAACCTCCTAAGAATAGGGCTACCACTCGGATCTATATTCCATCATTAATAGGTCGCCCAATCCTTCGTCCGAAATGATATACAGCTGGGCAAAGGGTTTCCCAGGGGAAGCGGTGGTCGTAATCGAAGCATGACGCAATGGACCACGACGCTCTCAAGTGCAGTGCAATTTTGTTCCGTCAGGTCCGCACCCTGACATTCCAATGACGCTTCCCATGCATGTTCCATCCATCCATCCAGGGCGGGGTCGACGTGCACGCTTAGGCCTGCACATCGGTCGGACATTTTGCCTCCCGAGTTCCTTCGACACGTTCGTCGGAGCAGTACGTTCAAAGTACGTGTAAGAATTTTACCCCAGCCGACCGGTTGCCAGGCGATCGAGAATGACGTCGTACGTATTTGGCTCAGTTGTCAAGACCAAACACCAACGGACCCCGTGGGCGCCAGTTGGGCCGAGACTGAGCGGAAATAAGCGTGGCTCATACTCTCTGTCTCGGATTTCCAGAAACAGGGAAGCTACCAATCTATTATTCAGGCCCATCGCGCTAGATCCTCCCGCGTCAGGTCGGTCGGATGCCCACAGGCGATTATCATGCCATTATCGGCACGTCATAAAAATTCCATTCGTCCAAATTCACTCACGCGACCGCGTCCACCGTGCTGATCAGCATCTTCATCCCCGGAGTCCAAATGTAGCACAAAGGCTTTCGCTAGTATGTCCTCGGGATACACGGTCAGCATGGGAACACGCCCCGGCCTGAACATGGAACGTACCAAACGCGTTAGTGGCGCCGGCCGGACCCCCGGGCACACGCTACACGCTACACGCCAGCCGCTGCGCGCACGCGAGGACCCCTGTGCAAAGGCGCGCTGCAAGGTTCTAGGCTGTTGTTGGGCAAAGGGCGTGCTGACTTTGGGCAAGTGCATCCCAGCAAAATTAAGGGGCTGCTGTAAGTGGCAAATTCGAGAGTCGTTTCGACGCTGCTTTAGGTGTGTAAAGGCTTAATAGCCTTGAAGCCCCGGTCCCCTTGCCGATCCCGGGTGCTGTTGCATCTAGTTGGCCTAGCCATAGGTAGTAGATCGATAACGGCGACTTGGTGAAGCGCGGAGAAGTGGGAGGTGTAGATATTTATCTCTTTTTTTCTAAACGGAGAGAAAGGCTGGATAAATTAGGTGTGGTCAATCGCAGAGGCGAAAAATTGCTCATCGATAATAGTAGCAACAATAGCGTTATGAAGCAAGAGTATGCAACGGAGCATGTCTTGGTAGCATTCATTTTCCATGTTCAGGACAAACAAATTCACGTGTGAATGATGGCACTAGAGATATGCATAGATCACCGGAATCTCCATGGCAGCATCGCCCCAACAAGTCGCCCGCCGTCCACGCACGGGCATGCAGACCTTCGCGCGAAAATCAACGCGCCATCCACCTGTAGTCCATGACGTGGTGCCTCGGTGATGTGATGTGTCGGGTAGCGCGGGGAGAGCACTCCCCCTGCTACCAAGCAACAGAAGCAGCACAGCACCTGGAGTATTGCTTGCATAGAACATACGCATATCACTCGCACTAGCTTACCTTGCATCTGCATCACGTAATCACGTAATGATCATGATGGGCAATCGAAGTGCACCGCCCCCGAAACTGAAACCAACATCTTCAGAACATTTACCCGGCAAGTGCTACTTTTCCTGCTAGTACATCTGGCATATGTTCGGGCCTATTTGCTAGATCATCCTGGCTGGCGATCCCGGGGACACTTGCTATCCACCATCAACCGGGATGCGGCCACTGCCATTCCCCCGCCGTATCACGTAATATCACTGGGACTAAAAATAGGATCTGGGGCGTGCGCCACTAGAATTGGGGTTCAAACGACAAAAACGATTAGAGTGATAGTATGTGAAGTTTGCATGGGTAAAATTTTAGCAGGTGCTTTGGCGCGGTTTCTCAATGCGTCATCGCGACTCACTGTGAGGGTGTAGCAGTAAGTCTTTTCAAGCTCGCGTGGGATTAATCACATACTGCGCTTCTACGGCGTCATTAATTTTGAAGTGCTGTTGAGACCGACTGATGCCGTCCTAATCATAGGGTGTCTTAATGTTGAATGTTGCATATTCAACACCGAACACCAAGGCTGAAGCTTTGCTCCCGCTCCGAGATCCCCTTCGCGCAAGCAGTTTTCATCCTACTAGATGTGATGCAACACTGGTACTCGTTATACCTTCGAAAGCCAAAATTAACATTCACATGTCTCCGAGAACACAATTTTGCAGTGCCTCGCACAGCTCCTCTGTCCCAACACTGCCGCCAATGGCCACCACCCATACCTCATTCGAGATTCGTGTTGGTCGAACCACGACGGCAGGTGGCAGATGCATGCCACCGGCATTCAATATACTCCCAACGACCTGCGTGTGGTTACACCCGACATCGACCATGCATATGATGAATTGATGGGAAGCCAAAAATAGGCCATGTGGTATCACATGCCACGCTCGGCTGCTGCGCCGCGCGCGCCATCCCGCCCCAGAATGGAGCGGTCACAGGTCGGGTCACAGACCCTCGATATGTTTTCGCATCTTCCATTGAGCAGGGCCCCCTCGATTTTGGAGAGATCATCATATGTATCTCCGTTCCAAAGTTACGGGGCACATTCTGTCTCTTCTGTCCTTCTAAATGTCTCGCCTACATTATGGACTGATTAGATGGATTCGCAGGCGTACATCGGGCAGATCTGGATTCTAATTTCAGATGAGGGGACATTTGATTTTCAATAAAAATCGAATTTCAAGTTATATATTTTGCCTCCGTTGTGCGCAATATACCGATCTGATCCCGGTGGATGCGCTTATCTATGGTCATCGCGGGGTATACCTGCGTATACGGTGGTGGGATCGTCCTGTGAGCGAGTGTAAGGTCGTGAGCAGGAAGGCGCAAAATCGGGCGCTCAGCGTGGTGGCCCACAAAATCTTGAGATGCGAACGGCGATATGGGGTTGCCAAGTGTCATAACTATTGGGTATGGATACGCTGTCTCAGCCCCCTCTTGTCTTGTCTTGTTGCTCGCCTGTGTTTTGTACATTCTGATGGGATGGTATGGTTCCTGTTGCCGGGTCGTCTTGTGGAATTTGGCTGCTTTGTCTGGAGCACATCACCGTCGGGCAGGCACCTCACCGCAGCCCATACCAACCAGATAAGGGAAGAATCGCAGGCAGAGTATTGGAATTTCTGATGGTCTTGAGTGTTTTTTCTGCAGTATTGAATGTGAATTACGAATTGGAGGGGTGATATGAGCTGAAGACAAAGCAGCGCGTGCTGGGCGAGTACGGAATGGGATGTGTGTAATGAAATGTAATATGAGCAATCCGCATAAAGCAATAGTACGATAAAGGAGTGCAGGGCCCGCCCGCCCGCTTAGGGATTACATACAGCACGGAAATGAGGAGGTTGGGAATTGATGATATCATCGGTGCACTGCTTGCGACGCCGAGTTGAAGTTCCCGACTCATCATTCATTTTGGGAAGGAGGTTATCGCGCAGTATACGTATGACTATGATAGCGGCCATGAGGTGAATGAATTGAATCAAGCACGATGCAAAGAGTCCACGGTCATTGATGGAGGACGCGAGAGGACCGCGGGTATAGATTGGGCTGACTCGACGATGCGTGAGTTTGGGCATTGTCCGCCCTAAGAGTGTTGATCATGATCATTGTGAATTCGAAGATGGGGGCGGGGGATGTGGGTGTCGGCCGGTGGCCGCGGGGGCTGGGCGATCTTGGATCTGGCCAAGCTGATGGGTCTGGGAATCCGAAACGGGCATGTTGAAGGCACTACGCCTATTTCGATCGGGGGTTGATCAGGCGTGGCGGACCGGCGAAAAGACAATAGTGAAAAGAGCCAAACACGGGCAAGCAAAATCCAAATGGAGGAGCTGCCATATCGGGTCAAAGATCTGTACTGGTCTAAACACGGATAGGGGGCTCTTTCTATATAACACACGCCCTGTGCTAATTGTCTTTGGCAGCCGCTGCAGCTAATTGTTCTCGGACTACAACATATCTCGCCTGCGATACCTGCCCGTATTCTCTTTCAATCCACCATGCCCGCCCTTCGCACTCGCGACAGAGGTTTGTTTTTTTATTACTTGTATTTCTTTTTCTTTTCCTCACCGTCGATCGCGTCCCCTAGCCCTCACAGTCACGACCAACGAGCTCCAGCCGCCCACGCTCGCCATCATCTCCCCGACGCCGCGCGCCTTCACCTTCCCTATCTCACACAACCTCGCTGACAGTCCCTACTCGTCCCCCTCCTCCTCCCCCTTTGACCCCGACCGCACCACGCTCCCTCCCCGTACTCTCACCCCAGAACTCGCTCCACAACCCCCATCCCATCGCCGCCGTAAATCCACATCGGCTGCCGCAGACTCCCCCAACGACCGCCGCCCAAAGAAAGGTGACGACGACTATATCAAACGCCCAGAAAACGCATTCATCCTCTTCCGTCGCAAATGTTGTGAGGACCGCCAGGCAGCGCAGGACGACGCCTCCCCCTCTGATGACCCCTCCGATCCATCTTCATCTTCATCGTCCGCCTCCCCCGCAAAGAAACAGCGCCAGGCGGATCTCTCAAAGACCATCTCGCAGCAGTGGAAGTGTCTGTCACCCGAGGACCGTCAGTACTGGGAGCAGCTCGCAAAGGAGAAGAAAAAGGAACACGAGGCAATGTACCCCAATTATGTCTATCGCCCTCAACGCGCAAAGGACAAGGATGCCCGCTCCAAGAGCCGCAAGCCCGCCGCACGCATCGCAAGGCCTATTGATGAGCAAGAGTCCACAGCTACATCGGCATCGGATGACAGCCTTTCCTTCGTTGTCCCCATGCCCCACTCGACCCTCGTACCAGGTGCCCCACGCCACCATCCGCATGCCCACGGCCGCTCCGCGAGTGCGCCCACGCCCCCGCCATACCAGAACATCCAGATCCCCAATGTGTATCAGATGACCCCAAGCTGTCCTTCGTCCCCCTCGCTGTTGCCCATGATTAGCCGCCGAGCAACACACCCAGGCCACGCGGACGAGAATGCTTTCGATTTTCACCCGAATAGCACATACCCCGGCTTCGAGGCTAGTCTCCAGGTTGGTCTACCTTATCAACTTCTGATCTCTGACTCACCATACTCCCACAGTCTTCCGAGTTCCTCCGCCACATGTTCTCCATTCCCCCATTCTCGCAAAACACCCTTCTCCCTGCCCCTACGATTCACTCTGCCTCCTCTGCCTCCTCACCCTCCAGCACGTCCCCTTCCTCCCCCGCGTCTCCGTTCGATGCTACCAATCCCTTCCCCACTTTCTCCTGGTCTGCGCCACAGCCACACACTTGGTCATCTGCGAGCGCCCTTGGCGCCGATGACTTTGATCTTGGCTCGATCCCGCCACTGCACCTTGGTGTTCCCATACACAATGAAAAGGGTGACGATCTTTCTCTTGGTGCAGAGTTCGGTATGCTTGGGCTTGGGATGGGGCTCGATGGTATGGGGATGGATGCGCTCAACATGGAGATGGAGATGGATGCGATGGGCATGAATGGACAGGGAGGTGACAGCGGTGCGTACCCACAGTATCCCACGCACGCAGACGAGTTTGGTGGGATGGGGTTCGACGAGATGATGGCTGGTGGACATGGGTTCTAGACACTCCCGATGGCTGCGAGACGACGACGTGTGCGGACGACAAGAATGACTTCTAGATGAACACCCATGGCCGGTGGCGATCTGCCTCCAACTCCCCCTCCTAAAAAGACCTCATGATGCGATGTACAACCACCTTTCCTCCGCGGCCCTCTGGCAGGACCCGCGGTTCGTTACCCCTCCCCGTCGTGGCTTGTTGTTGTACCCCCTCCCCCTTGTTTGTGCGGACCAATGTAAGATTACCCTACGCATTATATGTTCCCTTGTGCATACGATTACCCTCCCCCCCCACCGCTTCTCACCCATTGTTATTGATGTACACTGCAACTTTATATTCCTCCATTCCGTTCTTTTCTTGTGTTTCTTTATCCATTATTCATCATGTTGTACCACCCACTGCTCAACCTTTCTACGTGCCCCTCGACCGCCCAATGCGAGCGAACGGGTGCCATGATCGGACCCGAGACGTGCCCGCTCCTTACTTACGATCCTTGCCTTCCTTTTCTTATCCCATCCCACTTGACCTTTTTTATCTTGCCTTCTCATGATATTGACGATATACGCACCATTCACCCCGCCATGTTTTATTCTTACTTACACATCCCATCTTGATCTGTACCTACTTTGCGACACCCGCGCATTCCTGTAAATCCTCTTTCCCTTGCCTTCCTCCCCCCTTTATCTATTCCCCGCGCTCTCACCCCATCCCATCAACTCCACTCCCCACCCGCTACCGCACGCCATACCTCGCGCCACGATACCCTCCACCCGTAGCCGTATTTATGTCCACACGGTCATTGCAATAACACGCACCGTTCGCCGTCTATCCCCCGTGCCCATGCTCATCCCGCCCAAAGCGCACTTGAGCGGATAAGGAAACACGGGCCCAATTACCCCAGTTCTTCCACACGCCAGATTGGGCGTGTATGTAAGTTGCACCCCATGAACTGAGTACACGTAAAGAGGGAAGACAAAAGACAATAAGAGGCTGGGCCAGGTCCCTTACACACGCACACAAGCGACAGGCGATGCCGCGTGCCGCATCCCGTGGAGATGATATGTAATCTATTGAATCAGCCCGAGATTGGAGTAGGATAGAATATATTCATGGAATTTTACTGGTTAAATGAAATATAAATGAATAACGGAAGCTTGGGGTGGAATCCCGTATCATCCCGCCATTGGCAGGCAAATACTGGATGTGGTGTGTGGGTGGCGGGGTACAATGTGGACAATAAGACAACTGGGCATGGGAATGCGCCGGTGTGGAGCGGTTCCGATTTCGCTGATGGGTGCGCACGCGCTACTGTTGATGGTACTATCCGTTGCTATCCGGAGTTGATGGGAATTTCAGGATAGTCACCGGGCCCTGCGCGAGAATCCGGGTTCGATTCGGGATTTGGGTTAAGGTTCAATGTACGGGGCGTGCGACGGTGAGTTTGCGCGAAATGGAGTGCAACGATGCTGAATGAATGAAAGTATGTTTTAGAGGAAACAGATTAAGGGGACTCGAGAATGGAAAGGCAAAAACTGCCGGAATCGGGAAGCGGGAAAGGAAAAGGGAGGAAACACGAGCGGTCCACATCAGAATTAATCGAAGTTCGGTGAAATTAGTCTGGACGTGGGTGAGATAAAGGAAATAATCACTGCATATAGACTAATGGTGCCTGCACCACCCGCCCGGAGCGTACAGCGGCATGGGTTCCCTGCGACTAGGAGCGATCCAATGGTTTCCCTGCGTCCCCTGGCTTGGTGGAGTGTAGTGCGGAACGTGTGTGGGCGCCTACCCGTTGGTGTGCAAGGGCAACGTCGGGATGGGATTCATAGAACGAACTGACCTGCTGAATGGCAGAGGCAGGCAGGGACCGCGCCGGGCCCATGGTTCGTGTATCCCTTTGCCGGCGGTTCTGCCGTTCGGGGGTGGGTGCATGGCATGGATCCTTCTCCTAATGAATATTTACCCCCCCTCCCAATGTGTCGCCCAGGCTTCGGTGATTTTCCCATGGGGACTTTGTATGAATCATCGTGACTTGTCGCCCGAGTCATTTGAGGGAAATGAGAGAGTGCTGGGTCGTATATTTTTGCATCGAAGCGACGCTAACTAGCCATGTGGGAAGGTTCGCGCCAAATCAGGAGTCTTCGCCGTTATTTCGGCCGACCGAAGAACCATATCTAGTCAGCATCAAGGCGGCTTGTACGCTTACATACGTCACCGGGGCAATGGGCATAGGCAATGGATGGGTATTATGGCACACACCCGTAAGCGCTAGCATCCAGAATTCCCAAAGTCCTGACTCATTCCTCGAATTTCATTTGCGCATCATCTTTCATCTCGTGCCCATCCCCATTATCGCATCATAATCGATATCGGATATGTGCGCTCAGGCCGATAGTGAATTCATCTGGTTCCGCGTGGAATTCTGTGGCGCCTCGTGTCGCAGAGTCGTGGTGGGGGTGATGTCCGTGCGGCCAGGCGTGATGAGGTTATTCATCGCCTTTCAAGAGTTATGAATGATAGATAATACGTACATGCAGTAGTGTATTGCACCGTGTGGGTGGCGGCTATATTGGTGCACATCGTCCATCAGAGGTACCCAGGAGGGTGGTCATAGTGGCGCAGGGATGTGTCATGTCGGATGCAGGGGCATCTGGGGAATAATTTTGGAGGAAAAGCATCCTGATTGGTGGGTGGCTATTGCTTGATAAGTACGCGCTTGCGCTGTGAGCGTCGATGACGAGACACAGGGTGTTGGGCCTGTTGTGAAGGTATGCGGTGGTGAATGTGGTCACCGTAAGATAGTTTGGGTTCGCCGTTTCGAGAAGCGGGATTGCGTAACTGGGTTGTGGGGGTATATTCCGGGATCGGGGCTGGTAGGGGCTAAATGCATCATGACCAAGATGGGGGGCAGGGGCGAGGGCGTGGGTGGGGTTGAGCCGGCGGGTATCGGGTCTGATTCGGAGATGGCGGGACGCATTGCGGGTCGGTCTGTTTGGTCGGGGTGGCGTTAGGAAGGAGGCGACGAGGTATCGAGCGTTTCTAGATTTCGAACGAGGAGACTGCCTAATAGTTAGTTTTGAGACCCCGCTAAGGTTGTATAAATACGTACGTACGGGGGCGTTGGGAAGGCTTGGGCTATGATGGTCATGGATTACTCTGCAGTCAATCGGCTTGGAGCGTGTGGGCGAGGAATCCATATATTCAAGTAGCAGGAGGCTGGGAGGAGGTCTACCAGGCCGATGGCACAGAAGTTCCGTTGGAATACAACTTGCGGTGACTCAGCGGACCCGCGTGCTGCGTCATTGTGAGTTGGGAGCAAGCTATTGGTAAAGGGTAGGTGATGGAACCGTCAGAATAATATGGGCGTCCAGTGCGCTGTATAAACAGCGGTGTTGAATGGGAGGGAGGCACCCAAGCGGTGTAAGGATACAGTGGGAGGGGAGAGGAAGAAGGTGGGATCACGGGGACAGTGGATCCGGTGGTTAACTTTATACCCCCACAGCTCGCCCACAAATCGACACGCTACAACCACGCATCCGTGACGGCCGGCCAAGAAAGGAGGCGTGTCCACCAAGGAGGCGATAGGAAGGAGTGCCGACGACATCTGTGGGTCATGGAACCAGGGCAACGATTTTAATCTCGCCATCATGCCTTGCGGGTAATCGTCACATTCTCTGGTATGGCCCAAATCAGATACCTCGGTTCACGTTCAGCGCCTTAGAATGGCTGTAGGGTTGCGAGGTCCGGCATGGAAAGGGGGGTGGATCAGAATCATCGTGGTGCTTGGTTATGGCGCACGTAACCTTCGGGTAGAACCACAAGTGGGCCCCTCTCCGGCTGTTCCTTGAAAGGTGTTAATCGCATTCACAGGCTTGTCGCGTGGGTGCAACGCGGTTAGCCTGAGGACTGTGACGTGACCCGGCGATGTTGGATTTCGAACTTGAAGAAAGGTAAAGAATCACCAGGAGTGGGTACCTTTCGGCCCTTGGAAACCTTGGCGTGGATGTATATGACGGCTATTGCACGCGATTACGCGCGCCAGGTGTGCTAGTGCTGACGCGAGGAGGAACTGTCTCCTAGGAAATGGTGGTAGGTTGGAGGAGGGGTAGAATGAGAACGCAAACTCACTATATGTGATGCGCTTATTTTACAGTCTTGGAACAAGGTAGCAAGAGGGCTGGCGGTGGACAACCGGTGCGATCGAATACAAGGACCGCATATAATCCTACACCAAAACTGTCAGATCGCAGCATGGTGGCTTGACTCGCCTAGGACTGTCTATTTTTTCGGTTTGAATCTGCACGCTACTAGCTAGGCACCCCGCCGCCAGAACTAGGACTGCAGCTGGGAGTCGCTGTGCGATACGTGGGTCGTAGAGCATTGTGCCGATTTAGGGTAGGTGTTCTCGTGTTTCAGTTCAATAATCGTGAGAACATTATCTTATCTTAACACACTACCTCACTACAGTCTAACATCCATAGCGACGGCGCACTCGGAACTCCTAAACGCACACCAAATGGAGCATAGCGCTGATGTATCGGGCACGGCTTTCGCGGGGGTTTGGTGTTGGGGCATTTCATCTTTGTGGCTGGTTGGGCTCGCAGTACGAGCAATTGCAGTACTTTCTGCCGCCACCTCTTTCGCCCACGCCCAAGTTCGGAAGCTCTTCGATGACGGGGCTCACTGGCTTGGAAGCTAATGTTATCAGGAACCACCTCGGTTCGTTAACTTATTTCACGTCGGCTATTTATATGTTCCTCAATCTACCTCAGATTCCGCGAGGGTACCATACGCCCGAGAATTTCCCCATCACACACACTCAAGCGGTTTTGGACAAAGACAACTACAGCCTCAAGATGTCAAGGAACGCATTCTGGAGTTCTTTGTCGTCGGTAAGTAAACCCCGAAGGGTCGAGGGAAAGGTCACTTGCATTGTCAGCCCACCAAGTGTTGGCATGAAGAGCCCTCTGGTGTTTGGTGACGAAGTCAACAATCGTCCAGGATTACAACGGCGATCCCGCACGTAGACTGTTGAAGATGATTGATCCAGAGCACAACAATAGCTTCTCAGATCATTAATATGCCGTTATACGGCTGGCTCTTCGTCGAGTATGGATGTCCCCGCTGTCTCTATCGGCTTATCGCGCCCGCTCTTCATTTGTGCCAGTAAGCCCATACGTTGGTCTTTTTGAGCGCAAATGTTAATCGCCTTTGTTAAGCAATAGCCTCGACATGATCCCGGCGTCACCTCTCAATCGCGTAGAGGTCTTCCGAGGAGAAAGATGCGATCGCCAACACAAGTCTTGGTCCCCAGGCAAAGGAGGTATCGGGTTTGCGAACGTTGCGCCGGAGCCATCCGCGATCGACGTCCTTATCAAGTATTACTTTCGTACTTTCGATTCCGGAGTTTGGAGAAACATATCGACAAAGTAAGTAAAGGATCATCTATGACTGGCGTTCAAATTTTTTATTAGATACGCAGAAGAGTGGCTCTCAAGATCGTCCAAGAGCTTGGAGAAGAGGCCTTCCTCGAGCCCACGCCAGTCTCGATGTCAGCTGCAAACACCAAAATTGTCGAATCTTGGGAGCCTGCGGGGGCCCCTGCATCCAGCCAACCCCAATGCGCACCGAATAGACCACAGGCCCGGAGTATCGGCGATGACAGCATAATTTTTGCAGGAATCAAGACATTTCGTCTTTGCGACTGTTTGGGGCTGTGGCATGTGTGCACTTGTATTTCCAAGCATCCCCTGGGTCCGGATGGCGTCGACGCTCCTAGGCTTCAGATGTCTGTAATTGCCGTCTCTTCAACGTTTATCTGTTTCCTCCCTAATTCTAATCGCCTCCAGCCTGCGCTCAAAAACTCCTGGGACCCGTATATCCCGCCGCTCAGCTATCACGTAGGATTTGTGCAATATTTCAGCCCACTCCAGGTCTCCCTCATAATATCATGCATAGCGCGGCCGTTTTTCCTCCCATCTCCCTCATGATTAGGGCTCATAGAAAACTGGGTGGCCTGCCTAGTATATTTGTTGCACCCATTCCTACTTGTAAGGTCATAAAATACGAGATGCATTTCCCAACTAATAGAGGTATAGGCAAGACTTTAATTGGCCTTAGGGCAGTGTCAGTCGCATCTGTCAGGAAATTATGCTACAAATTTTCCGCCTTCTCCCTTGAAGCTCAGCTGCGGGCGTCCGGCAGACAGCTCTCTTCTCAACCCATCTTGGCGCGACTGTCTCAGTTCTTATCCTCTCCGCGTTGGATCAACCCGAAGACAGGAAACGATGCGGGTATGAAACCTCCCGCTGAGGCAGAGGAAGGCGAGAGCGACAACGCGCGACTCGATGGCTCGGACGACTCATCGGCGTTTTCCAAGTCGGACTCGGCACCACTTTCCTCCTCTTCGTCTTCTCTACCAGACGGGGGTTCCGACAGTCAAAGCCCACCAGCGTCACCGCCACCAGCAGACACTCCGCCCTCAGCACCCGATTCCATTGCCAACTATCGCTCGTCGCCCGGGATTCTACAAAGCCGTTGTCGTTCGGAACCCAGAGGTCGTCGCCACCATCAAGGAGATGATGAAGCGTGGCCAACCCTACCTCGACGCATTTCTTCTCAAAGACGAGAACACGGACAGCGACGTCATTACGGACATCAACTCGGTACACCCCGTTGGCGTTTTCGCCCAAATAACCAGCGTTTTCGCTGCGACAGGACGAGACGACGACAAGGAGGAAGGCCTTACGGCCGTCCTGTACCCGCACCGTCGAATCAAGATAACGGATTTGGTCAAGGCCGGCGGTTTGGCAAAGGTGCAGGAAGAGGACCCCCAAACGGTGACGCCCCCGCCGTCGCCTTCGCTTTCACCGTCCGACCAGCAGACGACAGATGATTATAGTCTACAGCTCATGTTTAAGGTCCTGTGCAAACTTCCTTCCTACACAAGCACGACATCTCTATCATCAACGTCGAGAACCTCGTCACGCAGCCTTGCAACAAGGGCAATCAGTACATTCGCGCGTTCACGCCCGAGATTGTCTCCGTTTTCAAAGACATCGTCCAGCCGAACCCTCCCTTCCGTGACCAAATCACCAACTCTTCTATCAATCAAGTCGCATCCAACGTCTTTGACTGCTGCGGCCGTTCCGACTGGCGAGGTAGGGGAATTGCAGGACGTCCTCGAGGTCTCGTTGTCGACGATCGTATGCGCAAGGCCCTATTGGTCCTCAAGAAGGAGCTCATCAATGCCCAGCTGCAAAGCAAGCTATCCCGGGACGTCGACAGCAAAATCACCAAGCGCCAGCGTGAGTACTACTTGATAGAACAGCTCAAGGGTATCAAAAAGGAGTTGTGGATGGAATCGGACGGCAAGGACAAGTTGATTGAAAAGTGCAAAGAGAGAGCCGCGACGTTGAAGATGCCCGAGCCTGTCCGGAAGGTGTTTGACGAGGAAATCAGCAAGCTCGCCGGCTTGGAACCCGCAGCCTTGGAAGCCAATGTCACCAGGAACTATCTTGAATGGCTCACTCAGGTTCATTGGCGCGTTTTACATTGTTTCCATCTTACTATTTGACTTCAGATTCCGTAGGGGCAACATACACCCGAGAATTATTCCATCATGCATGCTCAGACGGTTCTGGACGAAGACCACTACAGCCTCAAGGATGTCAAGGACCGCATTCTCGAGTTCCTCGCCGTCGGTAAACTCCGTGGAATGGTACATCAGCAAGATCGCACCTTGCTAGAACGGCTAGAGCTAGACACTCTAGTGCGTTCTAGCTATTCTATTCCTCTAGATTACCCGGCTAGCCCCAGGAAAACTTGCCCGATTTTAGGCCGCCGTCCAGAAAACTGGCTGAGCTGGATCAACTAGAATACCTAGATATTTGTATGTTTTCTAGCTATGCGTGCTAAATCCAGCAACTCTAGTAGGAAATTGATGGAATCAAATTGATATCATATTACTACGATGAACAGACATTTTAGTAACACTAGTATTATTGAGAAGAATTTGAAAAATTGGCATCGCTACTGCAGGAACCGAGTCGGGTGTGGGGTTTTGGCCTGCGCGTTGCTGGTAGCTGCATTGCCGGTAGCGCGTTATCAAACTGAGACATCAGAGTGGCCGGAATCTGGATTATATCAGTAATGATGATGCAGTTCGGAGCCACAAGCAGCCACAATACCTTCAATTTTACATCCTAGACCGTTAGACGTCCACCTGAGCTCAAGGATCATGCTCCTCATCTTCATCATCCACGTCAATTACTTCTCCAAGAGTAGCCTTCGCCCCTCCAGCCTTCAATATTTTGTGGGCATCAGCAATAATTGTTGGCAGTGGAGGAGGCAGATGGGGGGTATTAGATATTATTAGATAGTATGTATGGTGTATGTATTGTTGTATGAGGAACAATCCTCGAATGTAAAAGACTGGACATGCTTATGTAATCAGTAAAGCGGAGATTATTCTAAGTTAATATCTGAGTGAGCTTGTTATCTCAACAATAATCAATCCCCATTTTTCGTCATTGAGCTTCTTGGCGGTTGCAATCCATGCGCGAGCCTTGAAGCCCCATGCGGCCTCAGTAAATCCGCAGGAACGAGAAAAAAGCGAGCGAAGCGAGCTTTTTCGAGTGATGAGTAGCAATGAAGAACCCAGTACGAAGGACTAGGATGGGGATCTCTCCCTATCAAACCTTTCGCTATTTAAGCTCTTCAGGTCCTTGTTTGTACATGGATGCATAGATCCTATGAGTAAGTGATATTACGGATGATTACTCACTATTCTCCGCGATGAAACGGCTGGGCGCGCACCAGACAGATCATCAGACCAGTACCGCGCGGTGTAGGAGCTAATGTTAGCTGTCGGGCACCTGTGCCCAACTCATATGACCCTTGACGAGCACCGTCGTCTCTTTGCTAAGGCTTGCCACCTAACCTGACAACCGTCCAACTCCAAGTTGACGTTGCCAAATGGGGAACGCATCACCGCACGCCCAATACGGCCGATGAGCACGACGAAGGCAGTTCAACGTGTTGTTATGTAGCAACGAAAGCCAGTACAAAAGACTGGATGGATTCTCCATCAAACTTCGCATATGCTCTTAGGTATATTGTTATATACTTTTTGTAAATAGGTGCAGCTTAGGGTAGGGTTTTAGTTAGATATTTAGAAATCCTACTTTTGTTTTGCGGATTCGAGGGACTCTGTGAGTCCGGGAACATAGTTCGAGCATGGCAAGTCCCACCGTCGTTCCGGATTCATGCAACTCCCTGGATCCGGAAGGTGATTGAGCAACAGAATATTTGAGTGGATGAAATGACTAACTGTTGTCCAAGCATCCGGATTCACAGAGTTCCGTGAATCCGGAAGGTAATTGAGAGCAGCTATATAAGAGGTAGTCAGTTGAGCAATAAATACTTCAAGCAATGATGAAATGACTGACCATTATCCAAGCGTCCGGATTCACAGAGTTCTGTGAATCCGGAAGGCAATTGGGAGTAGCTGTATAGGGGGTAGTTGGCTGAGCAACAAGTCACCCAAACAATAATGGAATGACGAACCATTCTCCAAGCGTCCGGATTCACAGAGTTCTGTGAGTCCGGAAGGTAATTGAGAGCAGCTATAAAGAGGCAGTCGGTCGAGCAATAAATACTTCAAGTGATGATGAAATGACTGACTGTTCTCCAAGCGTCCGGATTCACAGAGTGCTGTGAATCCGGAAGGTAATTTTGAGTACTACTGTATAGAAGGTAGTCAGTTGAGCAACAAGTCAATTCAAGCAATGATGATAAAATGACTGACCATTATCCAAGCGTCCGGATTCACAGAACTCTGTGAATCCGGAAGGCAATTGGGAGCAACCGTATAGGGGGTAGTTGGCTGAGCAACAAGTCGCCCAAACAATAATGGAACGACGAACCATTCTCCAAGCATCCGGATTCACAAAGTTCTGTGAATCCGGAAGGTAATTGAGGGTAGTCGTATGAGAGGGAGCTGGTTGAGCAATAACTCACTTTGAGTGATGATAAAATGACTGATCATTGTCCAAGCGTCCGGATTCACAGAGTTCCGCGAATCCGGAAGCTAATTAGCTTGATACATCATATTGGGTCACAGGGGAAGCACAAGGATGTAGACGAGATGTATTTGAATGGCGTAGATGGCCTGAGATCCTGTGGATATGAACACCGAAACAATTGTTAAATGATGGTGAAATGACTTACCACTATTCAGGCTTCCGGATTGGTGGGACTCCCTGAATCCGGAAACACTTCACCTCCATCCTGGACGGCTAGCGGTTGCGACAGCCTGGACTCGGAAACAACAATGAAAACAGCTGACCACATGCGAGTGTCCGGATTCACAGGCCTCTTTGAATCCAAAACAGGTTGGGCGATAATCTGCAATTGTATATTCAAATGTATGGATATGGAATTCATTGACAACGATGTTGGATCAATCAAAGCTATATCGGTACACATTGGGATCCGTCACTAACTATTACACTGTCCCCTGACCTTCCCTATCAATATTCTTGGGACTCGAGAGTTGTTAGTGTTGGCGACAGATAGAGTAAAGCAGAAGGGCCGAAATCGTTAGAGAAAGGCGAGGAAAGCGGAGAAATTGGGCAGAGGAATCATTGCCCTTGTGACCACGAAAACTATGAGGTGGGTCCTTGTCGTTTGCTTCGCCATCAGCAACAACCATATCATCGTCGTCATCATCTTCAAGGTCAGCCCACACCATGGACTATGAGCTACAAAAATACAGGGACCACGACGAGGAGACAGGATAACTTACTCCAATTGGCTCAGCGCAATCTTCAATGCAATGTCGGGAGTACCTTGCAGAGCAGGCGGTGGCCCGAGATCCTGTGAACGCGTGAGGGATAATGCAATGAAAAACGACGAATTAACTGACCACCAGGTATGAATGATGGCTCCGGATTGGCGAGACTCCTTGAATCCAGAACGTATGTTTGGCGGTCTGGACTGGTAGGCGTGGACAACAGATGAGTATTAAATTAACAGCATCATCATCCCTGTTTAAACGCGGGATGAATTGATATCCTGTGGACATGCGGGGGGTAACGCCTAAGCAACCAAACGAAAAAAATAATGAATTGACTGACCGCCAGGAATGGGTCCGGACTGGCGAGACTCCCCGAATCATCATCCGGAAGGTATTTGACGATGGACGTTTGGCGGTCCGAGCATCATCAAAGGCATCCCCGATTAAACGCGAGATGAATTGAATTGAGATCCTGCGGGTGCGCGGGGGGCAACACCTAAGCAACCAAATGGTTCACAAAATGACAAATTGACTGACTGCCAAGAATGGGTCCGGACTGGCGAGACTCTCTGAATCCGGAAGGTATTTGACAATGGACATTTGATGGTCCAAGCACCAAATCCCCGATTAAAGACGGGATGAATTGAGATCCTGTAGACGCGTGAGGGGTAACGCCTGAGCAAACGAACAGCTCAGAATGGTGATGAATTGACTGACCAGCGGGAATGGTTCCGGATTGGCGGGACTCCCTGAATCCGGAAGGTATTGGACGGTGGACGTTTGGCGGTCCGACAGATGGGCATCAAAAGCATCCCCGTTGAACGCGGGATGAATTGAGAGGCGGGGTCCGGATTGAAAAGGCGTAGGTGACAAATGAGCACCAAAAGCATCCCCGTTGAACGCGGGATGAATTGAGCTGGAGGCGGACTTGAGGCAGAAATGAGTGTGGTATACATGGAACGAATCTCGGACTCGGAGTTGGACTTGGTGAAGAAATTGACCGGCTGTTTGGCAAATCTAAATTTACCCCGATTAGCTCAGTGCAATGTTTGACGCGACATCGGGAGTACCTTGAAGAACAGACGGTGTCCCGATATCCTGTGGACGCGTGAGGGATAGCGCCTAATCAATGAAAAACGACGAATTGACTAACCACCAGGTATGGTTCCGGATTGGTGAGACTCCTTGAATCCGGGACGTATTTGACGGCAGACGTTTGACGGTCTGGACTGGCAGGCGTGGATGACGGATGAGCATCAAAAGCATCCCTGATTAAATGCGGGATGAATTGAGATCCTATGGACGCATGGGGGGTAACGCATAAGCAACCAAACAGCTCAGAAAAATGACGAATTGACTGACCAGCGGGAATGGTTCCGGATTGGCGGGACTCCCTGAATCCGGAAGGTATTGGACGGTGGACGTCTGGCGGTCCAACAGACAGGCATCAAAAGCATCCCCGTTGAACGTGGGATGAATTGAGAGGCAGGGTCCGGGTTGAAAGGCGTAGGCGACGAATGAGCATCAAAAGCATCCCCGTTGAACGTGGGATGAATTGAGCTGGAGGCGGGACTTGAGAAAGAGACGGACATGGGACGGATTTCAGGCTCAGAGTGCGAAGTCGGACTTGGTGGCTGTTTGGCAAGGTTCTGTTTGGCAAATCCATCTGGTTGTTTGGCATGGCCGTTGGGTTTGATCGGACCGGTTGCTCTTACCACAATGCGACCACGCCGCTGACTACCCACCGCTGTCAACTACCCACCGTTGCTGTCAACTACGGGCGCTCCCTGCCACTTCCCACTACTCCCTCCTCTCTGCTTTCTCTCTAAGGCCGAATTCGCACTTCAAGATCCCCAGGCCTCCCCCAGCGTTCACCGGCGTTCAACGCGGGTGCTTCGCGCCTGTTTGAGCTATTCACCCGCGTTCAACGCGGGTGCTTTAGTGAGGGCTCCAGGATCCGGACTTCAAACTCAAGGCTTCAAGACCTTCTCCTTCGTTACGGCCCCCTAGACCCAGGCCCCGATCCCAGGCATTAGGACCGCTTTTTTTCATTAGAGCGTCATGGATCTGTACTTCGACTCTTCGCTTTAGGACCGTCTCTTTTCATTAGGGCTCGATTCCGTAGCAGAGCAGCCCCGTGCTCATTGCACGTAAGTATCCAACTACACGATTTACGGCTATCATCTAAGTCGGCTGCAGTGTCAACCATGTCCTAGATTCGTGGCACCACCCATCGCCGACGCACCACCGTCTCTTTTCGTTAGGGCTCGATTCCGTAAGAGAGCGGCCTCGCGTTCGTTGCACGTAAGTATCCGACTACGCAATTTACGGCTATCATCTAAGTCGGCTGTAGTATCAACCATGTCCTAGATTCGTGGCACCACCCATCGCCGACGCACCACCCCAGCTGCGCAGGGCAACACCTCCATTAGATCGCAATTCTCTCACCCGTCGTTCAACCGGATAGTGGCACCTGCAGGCTGGGATTCCTAAGTAATCCAATCAACGTTCTTTTGCTTTCCCCAGCGCATCACATATCAACGACAATGGTGAGTTCAAACCGACAGGCTAATTGCAAATTTCTAATATGGGCATATGGCGCATAGACATCAATCAAAATTGAAGAAGACCCTTTGGAAATCGGGGAGGCAACTATTGCTCGAATGGAACTCGATGCTGAAACCGATCAGCACATCATCGGAAGCGCCATGATCCCAACGGCCAATATATACGACGATCTAGGAAAACTCATCCAGCCAAGTTTCGAATTCATGTTTGGCAAGTATAACGACCGGGTTGTCGTACCAGACCAAGTCAGGAAAATCCAGCAGGGGATGACCGCAGCAGGGTGTCTCACTACCTATCATCTTCATGCCATGAAAGCATCCGTAGATGCCGCCGAAATCGACCCCACCCAGCTCGCACTCACAATGACAATATTGGTAACGGAAAGCTTGCCTTCCTCGACCCCCCCGTGAATTAAAAATCCAGCTCTTCGGTGGGCGGCACCGACATACAGCACAAAAAGCGGCTCGGGAGTTGGTGGACAACAGCATCACATCCCTCAAGAAGGAGAGGACGAAACTGCAAAAGGCGATATCACGGGGCAAAAAGGTTGCAGTGAACACCGTGCTCGTGGAGGAGGTCCAGGTCTCACTCACTAAGCTTTACCAACAATTGCAGCAACTCTCGTACTGGAAGGTCGTGTTCTACAATGAAACCCGTGAGTTTCCTGGATTTTGGTCCGGATTCGTGGGACTCCCTGAATCCGCAACGATATTGAGCTGTCCCTTTTATTTCTAGCAATGTTGACATTTCGGCACCGTCGGCACCTCTCACAGAATGAGGTACTCCACACATTCAAGGAAACGGTCGAGGAAGGCTTGGGGAGTGTTCTGACCGCTGTCACACACGCGCGCGCACAAAATCCCGATGGACCTGACTATAAAAATGCAGTCGCAGCGCTTGAGAAGTTCTGTCGGGGAAAGGGGCTGACCCCTTTGTTCACCATAGCGCCTGTGCGAGCCGCAATTGAGGATCTCGCGGGCGGCGGGAGCTACTTCCGACACATGAAGATATTTTCGGGTTCTTGGCTCAAGACCGAGTTATGTGGGCCAAAGAACGGTTCATCAATCCATGGCGGGGTAGGTTTCCATATGATATGAATAACGACAAAATATTGATGCGCCTGATAGTTCCTTTGCGCCCTTATTCGCTATGGAATGAGGGATTTATTTAGTATCTTCAGGGACCACCGAGGTATCATGGAAGTGGATATAGATTTAGTTTCGGCTACGATGCAAACCCTCGACGAAACCCAGAGTGCTCTCGCAGATTGCTATGCGCGGGGGTTGGACGGCATGGATGTGGGCCCCGAACGAGACAAACTTCGCAGTGAGGTAATGGCCATCCGGACTAGAGAAACCAGTGCCATCGGGTCGCTCGCGAAATGGGACGATCTCTTTTTTCAAGGGGAACATGTTGCCAATTACATGGATAAAGAACTCCTGTCGGATCTAAATCTTATCACGGCAAAGGCATGGGGGCCCAAGGAGCGGTGGGACATTGGGTCCAACAATTTCTGGAGGCTAGGTAGCAGTGGGGTGTATCGGGAAAAAGTTCTGGAAGCGTTTATGGGGCAAATCAAAACGGTAGAAGGTAGCGGGCCACAGGGCAGGGCAACCGTCGCTGTGATGAAATCACGACTGGCCTACTACTTTGCAACACGCCGGGGTCCACTGTTAGTCGAGAGCACGATCCTGATGTACCATACAGCATGGACTCAGGTTGATAATGGAATCAAAGAGGTGCGTTGTCATATCTGCTCCGGATTGGGAGACCTCTGCCAATCCGGAATGAAATGCATATCCTAACGGTTTGTGATAGATCGCAAAGTGGTTCAGCCCACACTGCGAGTTACAGATGCCGATTATACGCTTAGGTCTGACAGATTACTCCACTTTCATTGTACAGACTCTCGACGACGAAGATGATAAACAAATCAAATGCCCCCCCATAGGTCACACAACAGCCATGACGGCTTCGGAAGCCGTACGTTCATTTGTTTACATACATGGTTTCCTATCAACATTCTCCACCGCAGGTTTATAATTTTTTCCGCCGAAATTTATGGACGCAAATTGGACCGCTTGCCATTGCACTCCATGAACTCACCATGCCGGATTGCCCCCCCATTCCAGCGGTAGAGGACTTTGCTGCGCTCTTCGTACCCCTCAACAATCTTAGCAAGGGCAAGAAAGGTGCCAGCTTGGACGCCCTTCTCGACTTGGAGGCAGGCTCCGTCACCTATGATCCAAGCATTGTCCTTGCTGCCTGGATAGACAAGACCAAGTTTGCGCCTGTCGTTCGACAATACCTCAAGGCAAAGGCTGACTGGGCCGCCTTAGGCAAGGGAAAACCTACACAGCCTATTTGCAAGATGATAATAAAATGCAAATGGACCCTTGAAAAATCAAGCCCGACCAAGAGTGCCCATCTCCGGATTGGGCCCGCCTTATTTGAAGAGTGGTTTACGGCTCAATACCGCCCCAAATTATTTGAACAAATTGAGGGGGCTCGTGTCCGCTTTGGACTCTTGGCAGCTCTTGATCATTTTGTACTTGAATCTAAGCAGCCGAAAAGCAGGAACATATTCGACGGTCATTATGTATTTATCGATCATCTCATCCCCAACCCTACTGGCCACTCCCGCACTCTTGATCCACAGGCGACCTTCCGCAAATGTGCTGACATTGTAGAGCACCGCATCTGGGTGAAGGAATGCACAAAATTACTCAAGTCGATGGAACAGTCACCAGCATCCACGTTTGACACCCTCCTGGCGCCTGAAGCCGCAGAAGCCATTATAAAATTCAAAGAAGTGAGTACCTTGGACTCTACATTCAGCGTGACTGTCCTGACCGCCCAACAGGCATTGGAATTTGCACAACACCGGAAACGCCTTTTCTCACAGACGGACACACCAGTCATGTCTGTTGATTCAAACATAAGGTGTATCCCTTGGCGATTCACTCTTGCGGTGGACAGTAACCAACCATTGTATGGAAAACGTAAATATGAGGGACGTGATGGTGGCCCACAGCAGATTGCAAAAGAAGGTTTTCAGCTTGCCTATGCACAGCCAGTGGCCGCGACAGTCGGCAGCGGTAACCCAATTGTCCCACCATCATCTCCCCCCGTTGTCATTCCTATGACCGCCCAGCATAATTCCGCCTCGTTTACACTCCAGAATCAAGTTGCCGAGCAGACTATAGCAAGCGAACCGGTCCACCTCACTCAGTAGGTCTTATATTTCATGTTTGTTGGGTATTGCTGATGGGCTAGGGTTGAGCACCGGCTTAGGGTGGCGAACAATGATAGCGGAGAAGATGCTGACGGCGATGAAGACCTAAAGGAGAGTGACAAGGACAATGAAGGAGCCATCAGAGGTAACCAGGATGAAGATAACGGGCATGACATCGATAGCAGGGCTGCAAACACACGCCGCGCAGGGTCTGCTGCCAGCCCAGATAGCCGTGCTTCGGATTTGCAGGATCCTTTCAGAGGTAACCAGGATGAAGGTAACGGGCATGACATCGAAAGCGGGGCTGCAAATACACACCGCGCAGGGTCTGCTGCCAGCCCAGATAGCCGTGCTTCAGATTTGCAGGATCCTTTGGTTCCGGATCCTACCAATTTTTGGAACAGCATGAACCCAACGGATCTCCTCAATCCGGAATCTGGTGAGCAGGGTTCACGTCCACGGTACTTTGTGAATTAGAAATAACATTTGTTTATAGATGTTGAGGACTTGTCTTCAGGGGAGGATAACTCCGCCAAGGTCAAGGAAAGCAAGTCGTCTCAGCCCTCACGCCCAGGAGGTTCTCGTAAAGATCGAAATGCACCGGTTAAAGCCAAAACATCCTTCCACAAACCTCAGCCCAGCGGCGTTCTAGTAAGAAAGAGAGGCCGACTCGGTCAATCACCACCGGGTAGTAAGCTGCTTGTCCCCCTGGTCTAAAATCCCATGAACTCACTGCATCCGTTTTAAGACAAGCAGCCTGCAAAACGCTCCAAGGCACAATTGTCGGACTCGGAGGAGGAAGCTGTATCTACCCGAAACCAGGGATGGAGCAATCAGCGATAGTGGCCATCTATATACGGTGTGGTAGATTCCAATACCACCATGGCTACTTCATCTATTACCAATAAATATGCGCTATAATATTTCTTACTTTTCCTTCCAACTTTTTCATTCTCACTACTCCGTCCACCTACTCTGATGTCTTCTACGTACGGATTTGAGTAGGTCTTGCTCAATCTGTATTAAACCTTGACTCACCCCCCGCTTGAAGTGATGAGCAGCCGAATTTCTCTGTGGAAGCAGAAGAAGCACTTCGTAATGGGGATGACGATGATGACGGCCCACAGCCCTTCCAACTCGAGGACGTCCCACCAGCATTTGACAACCCTATAGCGGTGGAGGCTGAAGCTCAGGCAGAGCTCGTCGAGCATCAACGCGGTCAGCGTAATCATAATGACGAGCTAAACGCCATTGCTTTTCGAAAATTAGGCCCCCCCGTGCAGACAACACTCACTACATTAAAAAAAATCTATGATAACTCCCTCGAGCTGGTCGCCATGCAAAATATGTCTAAACGGCAACAGATTGTGCTTGACCCGCCTATGGTCCTCAATTACCAAACCGACAAAATCTTATGGTACACAGATGACCACTTCCTCGACTTCCGACTCCTCTTATCAAAGGACCTTGGGTTTAATGCAGTGGTGCCAAATATGCGAAACAACTACGCCTGGGCCGCAACTTTGAATTTCAACAAGTGGATTGTCCAGTGGAAGGTGAAACACGCCGATCTCGGGTTCAGTCTCACTCGCCGGATGCTTCTCATTGGGAGAGCCGCCCAGGAAGATATATGGATTGTTTTCGCGCCTCACGAATATGTCAGACATGCGGTCACCGAAGGCGATGCTGGGCTTGATGGCACCACAACAAACCTCACGCCCACGAATGCTCGTAGATTTTATGCCTTCCTCTGCTGGCAACTGACCCAGCTCAGTATCTCTGATTTCAACTCGAAAAAGAAATACCCAGACGTCACTTCACAAGAAGCCATGAATGCAGGTTGTAATATCTTGTGAGAAATATTCCATTGGCTACTCAAACGTCGTGAAACGTTCCGGATTCGCGGAATCCTCTCAATCCGGAGGGTGTTACATGTGTTGGGAAATATGCTAACAGTGTCCTCCGGCAGAACCCACCAGGAATTTGACTTGAGGCTTGAGGATGCAAGGAAATTGGGCGAAAAGATTGAAGAGGACTACGATCTCTACTTTGCGGGGGCACCTCCAAGTTGGCAACACGACACCTTCTTCAAAGATCATGTCCCCCTCACAGCGACAATGCGCTATGGTCAAAACCAACCAATAGTTGGAGATTCTGACTCAAACAAGCAAGAAGCCATCCTGTGGGATAGGGAGCGAGACTGGTCCGCAATTTCCACCGCATTTATTGCCATTGCTTCAGACATTTGGTATGTCTGTAGCCTCCTTGGTTTCAACGTTATACTGAAATGACATTAGCGCAAAGGAGAGGGTTGGTAAAAGACCCATCTCCAACGATGTCATTCAGCAAGAAAACGACGAGATATTTGATGGTCCCGCCAGACCCCGCTGTATATACCAGGCACTCGGTGAGCTTCCTCTAAGGGACGACAACGGGGAACGTATCCGGTTATACAATCGACATGGAGAGGAAATTCCACGAATGGAGTATACCCATCGAGGAACTCCCTGTGGACTCTTGGTCAACTTCGAGAATATTGATACTCTATTTCCGCAGGAGACATCCTATCAAATGGACGGTAAGCTACCAGTGTCGACGACTGTCAACCGTTATCCACAGGCATACCTCCGAGACCATGGACACATTCAGGCCGACAACGTTCTGGCGACATTCTTACCAGTTCTTGAGCAAATCAATGAGGCAATTCAACACCCGCCTGGCTCTGAGCCCCAGGAAGATGAAGTGTTTCGTGATATACCACCCGTTACCGGCATTTCTTGTCAAGTTTACAATGAGCTCGCCCATCGTTATCGGCCCGATGTACAACACCATGACGTCCAACTTGGCCGCCAAACAGCCGCACTGGCTGGTACTCATGCAGAGACGCCGAAAGACCAGGCTGCTGCTGCACGTCACCGTGCAAAATGTACCCCAGACCTACCATACGAGAATTTCAGGCAAATAATCTCAACTCCAAACCAGAATGTCAACCTCCGGGTTGAACAGGTGTTCAAAGTCGATCTCGCGGCTGTGAAACCTAGATATTGCACTGGGCGGTATGAGTCTCAGTCATTTGGCATGCATTTATCTCATTCTACACGCCTTCAAGGTCGATCTTTTGGAAAGTTGTGGTGCCCATTACGCAGGCCTGGAAAGATGGTGAAGTTGGTGAAGCTATGAAGCCTCACATCACGGTGTTCCGGCCCCATGTACGGCGCCCTCTCCATATGAATTCACAGATGCGCTGAATGATGATCTAGGTTATGCCAAAATTGTACCTGTGGACAACCTACGGAGTAACCTCATACCTGAAGTGCCTATGGGAAACGGCTCAGCTAGCCGCATCGACACGACCGACATCAGCATATATAATTGAACTAATGAGCTGCTTTGAACGGTCCCTCAATTTCTCGCAGACCGGTTCACACCGCACCATCAGCATTGCTCTCATGGAGGCTCTCGGGTTCACTCTCGGAATGCGAACAGATGGCCAACCATGCATATTTCCAGGCCTGATCCAACCGACCTATACATCACCTCGCCGTGTTACAATCATGCAAAACAAATGGCCGTTATACCCGAATTCCCCCAATGGCCCAATGGTTGGATCGAAGCGCTCGCAGCAGCTCAACTATAGCGAAATACACTGGGAGGTGAGTTTATCATCTTGATCCCCTCAGGCGGTCCAAATCCCCCGAATCCGACGTGTTTCCTTGACCCCTTCATATTTATTCCGGATTTGCGGAGGTCCATGAATCCGGAGCATTTGCGCTCATCCTTCATATTCATTGTACTAATGTGTCTTTTAGACATACAAAGCTCGTATGGACTTACTTCATCTATCCCAGCATATTCCGGCGGGTCTATATCCTGCTACTACACCTGCAAAGCACCGCCAAGCACTGGTTGGACTTTACTACGGAATGGGGCTCCTTGTCCGCGACATGAGGAATTTGGTAATACATGGTGTTGAAGCTGCAACCAAGGGTGATCTAGCGAGCGATGACTATGTGATCGTTGCCAATGCAAAGGACCGGCTGAACTCACTGAAGGCATGGAGGGAATACAAAGCACCTTTCTCGTCCACAACCCGCACTGCTTCCAGTCTGATTCGAACGGTTGCCAGCGACCATTACCAGGAAGGCCTCCCGCCGTCGAACCCAGCCACCATAACCCCAAAGGCCCTCGCCACGCGGCTTGTTGCCCACTGCTATCCAGAGATTAAATTACCCCTCTGTGCGCCTTTCTCAAAGCTTGGCTCTGCCCACACTGTCCTTCGACTGGCTCTCATAATGATGGTCAACCTCCTGAGTAGGACTTTGGGGCCCACGCTGGAAAGTGTCATGGTGGCATCAGTAGAACAATTGCTCACGGATCTCAGCATCAGCCACATTCCCTGGCATCGACCACCTACAGGGAACAGAGGCCGAAGCAGTAGGACTCCCGTCTACAATATATGGATGAGGATTTACCTAGGCCCCGAGGAGCGAGCCGACCATGTAGACACCCTGATTGGAGCGTCCAGCGCTGATGCCGTGAATGCCCTGATTGGGGCAAGGTTGATTAACTCGCAGGATTCTAGGGGAAAATACGAGATATGCAGCTTAAGCTGGAGCGACGCCAAAAGACTTCTTACAAGGCGGACTTTGCCAGATGAGTACACTCGTACAGAGGCAGACAGCACACGGACAGGCCCAGGTCCCGACGGTGAAACATATATTCATAGGACATATGACCACGTATCTCGCGTCTTCAAAGGCCTCGAAGACCCCCTCCATCACCTTGCTCTTCTATCGTGCTTGGCACTCATCAGGTCGTTACCCCGCGTTTTGTGCGAGCACAGAGCAGCCCCCCCCGGGCTCTCTAAAGAGTCAGGTCCTATTACAAGTGCAGTGCGTAGCACCCCCTGGTTTGCACGACCCGGCAAGAGGGGAGTCAGCGAGGGCTCCCCCTTTGTGACAATGTGGATCGCGTTTGTGGTCGCGCGATTTGACCCAGCATCTCCATTGAATGATGAACGGCGCCGCACCGGTTCTCTGGGGAGGCTGTGGCTGGACAAAAACAGTAAGGATTCAACCCAGCGTCGTTCCAGTTTATCACTCACGGATACCAGGTACCAAGGGCATCAGCGCATTCAACTTGGTCCGGATGGGCTTTGCAAATGCCAATAACAAACAAATCTTCACGTCGCCGAAAGACTCCGCCTACAGCCTCAAGTCCAGCACTGAGATCCAAGCCTTCCATGGGCAAATAAAACGCCTCCTGGAATCATCTAACCCCTACGCGCCCTTCGATGCATTGACCGTAGGGTTATTGGTGATTTTCTTGTTTCTAGGTTGGGCCTAGGTTTGGAAAATATATGGTGGTAGGATGACTTGGCTGGATGGTTGGGGACATACACATTCTGGGGCTCTTGGATCCCCGAGTGGTTGCTGGATACCGTGGGAATCCAACCACCTGACCACTGGGCATGCACACAGTTTGGGGCTCTTGGAACCCCAAGTGGTTGCTGGATACCGTGGGAATCCAACCACCTGACCACTGGGCATGCACAGTTTGGGGCTCTTGGAACCCGGAGTGATTGCTGGGTACCGTGGGAATCCAACCACCTGACCACTGGGCATGCACACAGTTTGGGGCTCTTGGAACCCCAAGTGGTTGCTGGATACCGTGGGAATCCAACCACCTGACCACTGGGCATGCACAGTTTGGGGCTCTTGGAACCCGGAGTGATTGCTGGGTACCGTGGGAATCCAACCACCTGACCACTGGGCATGCACACAGTTTGGGGCTCTTGGAACCCCAAGTGGTTGCTGGATACCGTGGGAATCCAACCACCTGACCACTGGGCATGCACAGTTTGGGGCTCTTGGAACCCGGAGTGATTGCTGGGTACCGTGGGAATCCAACCACCTGACCACTGGGCACACACACGTTCTGGGGACCTTGGAACCCAGAGCAGCTGCTGGGCACCATGTGAGTCATTCGCACTTAAAATATGCAAATTCCCTGTGTGACTGTCTGTACTATGGTCAAGATATTTTATAAACAAAGTCCACAGACTTCAGGCCAAGCATTGGTAGAGTGGGCCTGGTGGCAGTTGGGGACCCGAAGTGATTACATAATCACATCCAGTCTTACACTCGAGAATACTCTCCTGTTTTATCAATACACGCCATACACATCTAGTAATATCTATTAATCCTCATCTGCTTCATCCACTGCCAACAGTTGGTTTAGTAATTTCAATACCAGAACACTTGGTAATGAATAATAAATTACATGAGGCAAATCAGTAATGGGCTCCTCAACTACAGTGATGGGCACAGGTAACCCGCAGGTAAAAAATTCATGGCCCATGCCTATGGATGGGGATAGGCCGGGTATTGTGAAGGTATGGTACATGTAGGTGTGGGTTTTGCGGGTCTGAAACATGTGGGTATTTTTTTAATCAGGTGATATTTATATACCACTCCCATGTAGTAGGAGTGAGCAGTTGTGTATGTAGACACACGGATGAACAAGAAAATGAGGGGCGACCGTTATAATGACTAAGTGACTGTTACGATGACATAATACTACACAGTCAGTCAGAAAGTGCATCCTGAGGATGTTGGCCGAGGGATGGACTCAGGATCTGATATTTACATCTTTGAGGCTACTTTGGTATCCCCCCCTTGGACCAAATAGATTATGTACCCAGTTCCAGCTGACCAACAGAATATATTATTGATTATCCGCTGTTTTGACGGATATGGTGGGCTCGCACCAGCTCATTCCACATCGCTATGTTCCAATACCACCCTCATAGGCACATTTATCCAATAAATATAATGTATTATCCGTTATCAGTGTCTCTTACAATAATACAAGTATGCTACTGTATATATCCTACAGTATAATTAGGGTGTGGTAGGTATGACGGGGGCGGACTCAATGGACCAGGGAGTCAACAAGAACGGGCTTGACAAGCAGGTGCGCGACAGCGGGGAGGCGATGGTGGATGGCGATGAAGCCGAATGGGAGTGCGATGTACTTGTGGGTGGCGCGCCGGATGCAGAGATGCGACAAGAGGGGGTTGTAAGGTTTAGGCATGTGAGAAAAATGGTGCAACTCACCTGGGCACACCACGACGGGGATGCGGTGCGGACGGCAGATGGCGACAACGCTGGATGGGGGTGCGATGTGCTTGTTGGTGGCAGGCAGGACAAACATGAAGATGCAATAATGGGAGCGTTAAGAACTAACGATGATGGCAGAACTCACTTAAGTGGCACCATAACCAACTAACGCGACGAGAAATGATGCGAGGTAAACAGAACCGGCCACGATGCAAGGGGCGGGGCTGATGATCCGGGGCCTTGATGGGTATGCAACAGCGGGTGGATTTGATGGGGCCAGGGAGTCAGCGGGCGTATAATAGCGGTGGGGTGTGTGAGGTGTGGGGTTGAACAGGGTATGACTTCGCGAGGTGTGCCAGACGCGGAATGCAGCGGGAGAGTGCAATGGGGGCAGGGGGAGGGCAGGGGGTGATGGCGCTCAAGGGTAATAAGCTAGAAGAGACGCAATGGAGTGTCATTAAGAGAAGAGAGTGGGGCTTACCTCGTAAAAAACAGGGTCATGTGTAATGCGCCAGTCGTAGGGCGCAGCACGAGCACGATGGCGGGGAAATAAGGGTCGGCGAGAGTCGGCAGATGCGTGGACAGGTCTGGGACAGGCCATGCTGTCATATTGATACATCATTTGCTTGTCACCACAGTCCAACAGTGATGCATCAAATCCTGTGGCCACAGTCAGGCTCAAATACCCAGTACACCACATGATATGATACATCACCACCTGTAATATAATCACATGATTCATAGATCACATGCTCTGTCCACTGGGTTTGAAACTAAAACAAACACCATCAAAACATGTTTTATATGTTTTTTTTGGCTCCACACACATGCAAATGTTTCACTCTATGTTTTTTCTGGCCTCAAATTGCAACATATATATATCTATGCCCTCCCCACCCTAACCAAACCCAACCAAACTCCAACAAAACACCAATCAAACTCCAACCAAACTCCAACCAAACTCTAACAACTCCAACTCTAACTGAACCTTAACAACCCTAACTCTAACCAAACACCTTAACAAATAATTACTGTATTGGGTTATATAATGTATCATATTACATAATTGGTGATGTATCATATTATGTAATGCACCATATTGGGTAATGTATCACATTATGTAATACAATTGGTATGCATCACATATTATGTAATGCATCATATTGGGTAATGTATCACATTATGTAATACAATTGGTGATGCATCACATTACATAATACATCACATTGGGTAATGTATCATATTATGTAATGCATCATATTGGGTAATGTATCATATTATGTAATGCATCACCTTGGGTAATACATATGTGATGTATCATGTGGTGGGGTATATCATGTGATTCACCAGTATTTGGGCCTGACTGTCATCACAGTGTTTGATGCATCACCCTTGGACTATGACAACAGTAAATGATGTATCATTCTGACAGCATCTGGTGTCTGGGAAGATGAAGCTATCGCAACAGCGTCATATTAGGGAGAAAGCAGGAGGCGAGTGGCAAGTGGCATTGGTGGGTGCGGGTGGGAGTCTGAACGGAAGAGTGTAAACGTGACAGCTTAAGCTCGCTTACCTGTGTGCGTTTTTTGGGACCGCCCAACGATCTGAATGTAGCTGGAACGATGTTTTTGCAACGAGAGGCAGTGAAACATACAGTAAGCAATGTCAAAATTTGAGTTCCGACAGACAATGGCAATCTCAATCTACGTCATGGTAAGGTACAAACGATACATCAGAGCCCTCACCCAAATAGAAACAGCATGCATTGTAGCGTAGTCGAGCTCAGAATAGACTACCAAGTATCTGATTTGAGATCACAAAGGCCATAAAACATTATTCTGTCTTATAGCGCATTGCAAATTGGTAGATAAAATTCACCGCAAGCAAGTAAGAGCCCCATCTGCTATTCCAGGGAACGGCATCAAAAGACGCCACCCCACGGCTGGGTGACTTCAAAGTTCCCGGCATCCAGGTGTAGCGCCGACTTTCATTCTGACCAAAATATCTGAGTGCTCGCGCTGTCCGGCAGCAAGCGCGGGCATTCTTGAATACTGCATGCTAGTCCTATCCATGGTATGATAGTAACGGTTTATCATGTACTCTATTTCCTGTATATTATCATTTGATTCTAACGTGCACATTGACAATCTAACGCAGTTGTATGCTGACAATGTTGGTGATCTGCCACTACCCGGTGCAGTGTCCGGGCAAATGTCTACTCGGAAGAGTGGATGTTATTACATAATATGTGCATATCCGCAAGGACCCTCCTTTAGCGCTGTTGGCGATATTGACGAACATTCATACCTATCCAATGGCTGTAGCCTATCACTAAGGCTGTTCAATGCCAACTAACTCTCCAAAAAAGAATTGGATTACTGGCATGTTTGATGAATTGGCGGAGGGCGTGTCGGATGCAAACATGGAAATTAGGTAATGTCATTTACCCCTGCTGGGCACAAGTAGCTACAGTTTGATAACCGGCTTAGCCAAGCGTTACGTGTCATTGCTGCCGGCGTCGTCTGGCACGTCGGATACACCAGCTAAGTGGCCAACACCGTCGAACGGCCCACACACTCACTCCCAATGGTTGATCAAACGACTTCCAGGCATATCGAGACTGAATAACACACCAACAAGCCCCTTCCCTCGCAATCAAGAAACCTGGGGACAGCTCGCCACTGCGAACACATCATCCCCGACGCCACCCTCCTCCTCTCGCGATCGAGAGAGCTGGGCTGTATGTTAGCCTCCAGAGTATCGGCCTCCGCTCCTGTATGTACACTCGGTGTGCAGCAGAGAGCCATGTAAAGGTACCCTTGAGTACTTTCTTTTCACTCGTGCCTATTCTCATCAGACTTGCCTTTATAGCTCAAAATAGTGTCTTCGTGCCCACCCCAGCAGCCCCCTACCACCCTCTACACACCGCAGCACCAACCTGCACGGTCCGGCTCGGCTTGCCGCAAACGGGATGCGGATACTGCACCACCTCGCAATCGGGGTGACGGAGGTAACTCTTCTTTAGAATGCCAGTGCCGCCCCTCCACCAGGATACTCTCTGGCGCTTTCAGTCAGGACACGCGCCATTTTCGCCTGACTCCCTCATCCGCAATCCATCCCTAATGCCAGCGCAACTTCCCTCCTTCACAAGCCGTTAACCACTACTAATGGCGCGCCAAGATGGATGCACTCATAAACGTTCCGCAGCAGAACCGAAAGCACTTAAGCAAGGGCAAGCACATTGCATAGCGGGGGGTATTGTGACGCTTGCGCATGTGGGGCTGCGCAACTGCCTGGCGCTGCGGACGGTGAGATTGGTGGGCTGCGGAGGGCGGAAGGTGGAGGGCGATATGGAGCAGGCCGTCTCAACACTGTCGCTGGAGCTGAGGGCGGTGTTGTGATCGTGGTGAGGAGGGCGACGGTACATGGGTGTGGAATGACATCTTCACCAAGGTGCGTATTTTCCCTGGTCAATTACCCCACAAGCCTTACTTAGTGCGAACCAGTGCCCTTGAATCAATACGTCAACGCCGCCCGTATCTCCCCGATAACACACTAGCGCCGCCATCAATTAAAGAGGGCGAGGTTCGGAGCAGACAACCAGGCAGCAATCAAAGCCACCATAAGCACTAGATCCACAGCGTCACATTATATTTATGACCTACTACGAATACAATAGGTCATGGTCGAAAAAAGGCACCGGGCATCGGGATCAAGATCCAGTGGACACTGGGGCATGTGGGCATCGAGGGGAATGAGGAGGCGGATAAGCAAGCCAAACGCGCGGCAGAAGACAGATCCAACAACACCGACGCGCTACCAAAGGAGCTCAGAGAGGAGCCCCCGTGGAGCACCTCAACAATCAAACAGCAGTACAACGCGGGTTTAAAACTCGCGGCGAAGAGAATATGGTGCAACTCCCCCAGACATGGCAGAATGGTCCACTACGACCGCACTCTACCATCCAAAAAATTCATGGAGTTAACAGATGAGATGTCGAGGAAGAATGGCAGCTTACTTATACAACTACGCACAGGACACGTACAACTCAACAAACACCTCCACAGAATTAACAAAGCGGAATCACCTATGTGCGCGCACCCCGATTTCGATAACAAAGAGGAAACAATCACACACTTCATTCTCCACTGCCCTAGATATCGCGAAAAAAGATGCGTGATGTTCCAAGCGACAAAAAACAAAGCCAGAGACATCTATAAACCTACTATCAAGGAAAGATTGCTTACCCCACTTATACCAATTCATAAACTCCACGAAACGACTCCACCACATCTTCGGGGAAATCAGAATACCCAGATTCGAAGAAAACTGAACGAACTGGAACCCATATCCACCGTCGAATTGCACGCGGAGCCGACCTCCCCTTACAAATAGCCCCTCGAACAACCCTACATGCCCGGTTCAAAAAAACAATGCCACAATTATGCCGACGACCATGACCGATGTAGCAAATTTTCCTTTTCTTGCTTCTCTTCCTTTCTCACCGTATATATTCACGACACCACCACACTTTCCATATTACACCCCCCTCTTCTTTCTTTCCTTTTCCCCTCTCGTTACTTTACATCCATACTAAACTATTTGTGACTCACTACCCCATATAGCGGGTAAATATTGATAGCGGGATCTCTTCGCTATGCGCGGCACAAAAGTGACGCGCGTCAGCAATTATGGACGTTACACACTCATTCTGACAACCATGAAATATTTAGTTACCTTTACTTTTGTACAGTTCATCTCCAACATAGGGCTCCGCCCTGATGGAGAATAAACCTATGATTTTAAAAAAATGCGCGACTTCGTTCTAGCGATGTAGAACCTGCTGTCGGAGGCGCTGGGCTGACAATGGATTTGGTGATAGAACGAAGCTCGTCAAGCGAACGCTGGAGGGTCTGGTTGACCAAGACGATGCCCTTCCATGCCTTCCATTGGAAGACTAGATGGATCGGGATGGGCCTCTTAGGGTCGTCAATGAGGCTGCAGAGGCCTTGCACCAGGGACTCTTCATCAATGGTATGATTCGAGCATTTCTCCCCATTGCCACTTCCGGATCGAATAGTTTGCGTTGCCACGTCAGGGAGGTGGGTCATAAGCAGACAAATATCTTCAGCGTCGCGCTCTTCGGACATGGCACCCCGATCAGCATTGGGGTTAAAAGCTGTGCAGAAGTTTTAGGGATACAACCCTGCTGCAGTTCTGTGCTAAATTTACGGACGCCAGTCCATGTTCCAAACGTCATAAAGCCCTCAACATCAGGAAATAACCGGCGGACCGTTTCCGCATTTTCGACGTTGAAGAGGGCCCTCCCTACTGACGTAATTACGGTCGGCCTCAAATCGCTGGTCAAACCACATGAAAAAGACAGCCCCCATACCCTTTGGGATTTCGACGGCCTGGGTGGTGATAATCAATGCAGCGATTAGCGATAGTTTTCTCGTTACATAGTTGGCCCATGTCTTCTGGGTGTACTCCCGGAGAGAACAGAGATCGTGGAATAGGAACCAGGCCGAGAGCTGAACCTGGCCGTCGTCGTCAGAGATGAGATTGGAGTCATTGAGGGGATCTATTAGGTGCTCATCTGATGATTGACTCGCTCCTAGATCAATGTTATCAGAGAACCACTCGTCAGTGTCTGGAGCACCCGTACTAGTCTGATCGTTGTCCTCAGTCCCTAGGCTCATCGCACCCAGAGCAAGAGAGTGACGGCTCTCTTTCGTGAACGGCTCCCCGTCTTGAAAACGTCTCGGACTTCTTTGAGGCAGGCAATGGAGACTATGTGGTCTTCGTTTGCCTCTTTTATATACTTGGGGAACTTAATCTGATAGTACCGCGATACCTTTCCTCTCCCTTCGATGCATTCTTCAACGAGTTTGACGATTCCGGAGGGCATAAATCAGCTTGGTCAACACCGAAAAACCATCAATGCATTAGCGATTTTGAAAAGAAACAACAAGGTAGGGATGCCTAGTTGGCGAGGTCGAGGCAAGAAAGAGGGAGGAATCTGGCAGTAGTGGCACGGACCATCCGACCTTTCTCGCCCGCAATGAGGACATGTATTTTCAATCCCAGCTCACGGCTATCACTCCGGCGCGTACCAAATTTTGAGCTCAGCCCGTGGCTATCACCACGCTAACAGAGCTTAATTTTCGATGGCGGGGTTCAGGATGTAATATACCGCTCAAGTCCTTTTTGGACTCGGAACACGAGAAATATAATTTAGACCTGGTGAGGTCCAATTATTGGCCTATTTTTGAATTGAGGGTCGGGGTTGAAAAAATCGCGGGGCCTTATCTCCCGACTCCGTGATAAGTTGGAAGAAATAGAATCTCAGCTACATAATCGTGACACATTTGGTAGGGTCCGAATTTGGTCGAACGGTGAACCGGGTTCCGCAGTGTGTGATCATTGGGGCTGAAGTTGTAGTCAAATACTCGAGTGCAGCGCGCCGCGGTGCTTGGGAACATACATGGTATAAAATTTGAAAACTTGTATTGCTGAATGATAATCGTTTGTTAATTAGTGCAAGTCATCAAAAATTATGGGTCTCTTAGCAAATCAATAGTTGGTCATTAGCTACTTTTAATGAATGGCCGGTTGTGGCCCGAATTTCGGTCATTAGTCATGACCTGTTATGCGGAATTATGAGGTGAAGGCTTTCCTGGTGCTTGCCGGTGGTTCGGAGCCCTTTTTGTACCAAGCAGTGCGCCGCCTAGTAAGTTCTTCACTGCCAGCCATACGGGCTGTGTGCCCTTGAAATGGCAACCATAACGTCAGTTGTGTATTAGTTCGCACAACGGACAGCTCGCGACTACGTTTCGGGCCAGGTTGGGCACCCCCCGCATGCGGCTGCACGTCGATAAGAAGGCTAATTTTGCTGCTGAATCTGCAGGTTAATTGAAGACCGCTCTGGACCAATCTATCCACCAGAGTAAGTTTTTCCCCCTCTATAGCCCTGTTCCCATGGCCAAGCATTCATGCGCCGGAGTTGCGTATTGGTTCCCACAGTGGGCAGCTTGTAGGCTGCGCTGGGAACTTCTATATAGCCACAAGAATAAATAGGCTGACTTTCCTTTCTCATAGGTTTTCATCCAAACAGGTAGCAAAATGGCCACCCAGAGTGGGGTGGGTGCACTTGCCCTTCAACCTTAGTCATTAGTGCTTAGTTTTGAATACGCTAGGATTTTCAAAGTGGCAAAGAATTCGGGGCATGCGACTCCCCCGAACTCATAGTTGGTGGCTCCATACATATTGGTTTACGAGTCGACGTTGGCGCTTTGATTAAACGTGGTGCTGAGCTCAATCTCTACCCAGAATCCGACCTCGGGATCCTTGATACCCAACCCACCGACGCACCTCTTGTGGATAATTTTTCCAAAGAAGATCATCCACCTTCGCCAGCGAGTCATCCTACTGCTGAGAAACAGGGCGTAGCCCCGCTTGTCTTCACATCCACACACACTCCCTTCACCACCCCCACACCAGAACTCATTGGGTCTATACCAACAGGGGGAAATCCTCCAAGCAAGAAGCGTAAAAACAAAAAAGCTAATGGGGAACGTGCCAAGCGGCGAAAAGAGAGCTCAGTTAACAAACCGTATGACTACCTAGAGCATCTAGCCAAAAAGCAACAAAGATTCATACAGGGGGAAAATGCGGTTCATACACTCCTAGACACGTTATCACTTCCACATGCGTCGAGTGGCTTCGTAGGGCGGGTGGAAAGCTCTGGGAACTGTGCATGGATGCTCGACAGGATTTGTATGCTTGAAGGATTTGCTTACAAGGCCTGGGAGGGAATGTAAGCACTGTTTCATCCCACTTCTAAACAGTGCTAACAGTTGGCGCTAGACTCCCAGAGCCAATATGCGATGGGGAAGGGCGGGTGGTTGCGGTACTAGCAGGGCGACCAAATTCTGGGGGTTACCTTGAGTGCACACAGCAATTAGCTAAAACATTGCTTGATGCTGGCTCAAAGGCACGGCTATCCACTGGACAGAAAGTGCATCGGCGAGGGGAGTACCGTGCACTATCAGTGGGCGTGAGTTTTGGTGGTGGTCAAAAGGTGGGACTGTTTGATCTGAGTTGAGAGCTAGTCTAATCAATCCCCTCTGTAGCGTCCCGGAAACCTTGTCCATAAGGCGAACAACACCAAAATCCTGGAGTCAGTGATGTCCGACCCTAACATGCGGCGGGTTGCAGGTTTTGGCTCAGGTGCGCTTACCAGTTATTCAACATTATCACAAAGCTTGACTTTGTCTTGATTTACAGCGTCCTTTGCCCTCTGGGCTCCCAAGCTCTTTCGGTACTATCGCGAAAGGCTCGAGCTTCTGTATGCCTCGGATCCCAAGCTCCGACGCCTATTCCCCAACAGTATATTTACGGCTTCAACCCTCAACTGCGGACCCCAAACAGCCACTTTTGACCATGTGGACAGTGCCAATCTCCCATTTGGGTGGTGCTCAATCACCGCCCTTGGTAATTTTAATCCCGTTAAGGGTGGGCATATGGTCCTCTGGGATGCACGATTGGTTATAGAGTTCCCAGCTGGTTCTACCATACTAATTCCTTCAGGATCAATGCGCCATTCAAACACGGCCATCAGGGAAGCAGAAACGCGACTCTCTTTCACGCAATACTGTGCCGGTAGCCTCTTTAGATGGGTTGAATATGGGTTTCGGACGGCTGAGGAATTTAAGAAGAGCGATCCCATAGGGAAGGTTCTTGTAGACTCCTGGCAGGCGGTAAGGTGGTCTGCAGGTGTGGAGCTTTTCTCCAAGTTGTCTGATTTGGTGCAAGGGTCGGGGGACTTGGAAAATATCTATAACCAAACCCATAGTTAGGGACTGGTGCTGTTGGGCTGTCTGGGTCATGCAAAGATAATATTTTTAATAAGAAATGGCCTATAGATGTTTCATGGCTATGAGACCTGAGGGGCTATGTGGTCCCCGAATTGACACGGCCACAGACAAAGTCATGGCCAAAAGTCACGGCCAAAAGTCACGGCCAAAAGTCACGGCCAACATCACGGCCAACATCACGGCCAAAGTAACAGCCAAAGTAACGGCCAAACAACATGGCCAATATCATGATCAAAGTCACAGCCAACATCACAATAATGTAACAAAAACGTCACATATATCACACACAACGAGCTCACCACATCCCGAGAACGGGTCCGCCAATTCCTTGGTAAATTATAGGGTGAAACGTTGAATATACTAACCCAAGAATGGCTCGTTTACAATTCTAATATTTTAGTATTTTTCCTGAAAGGTACCCCCGAAGAATGGTTGTATAGTTCCAAGTCAACAACCTCGCAATTGTCCATCGACATCCAACCAACTCACAACAATGTCCATTTCATATAAACTTTCACCTGGAGGTGTTGGGGCAGTATAAACAGTAACCTCCGACACACGCCTTTACAGCTAGAATAGTAATGGAAGCATTAGCGAATACGTGATGACGGGCGCATTCAATGTTGTGCGCAGCATCAGAAACTGGGTTCTCATACCAGCTGGCCAAGCCCAAATTAGGATGCCAATTGCTGCAACGGGCTTTCAAGAAGTAATATAATATCACATTAGCTTTAAACATACCGCTCACGACCTGGATAAGTCCACGTCTACTTCTCCCCAGACAACATTCTTAGTGAATGGATCTGGACGGGTGGCTGGAGGGGTGGACCTGCTGCTGTTGACTATGTAACTGCTTCTAAGTTTACTGTCAGTCCAGGAAGTAAAGTCCTGTACGCGCTGCAAGACGCTTCGACAGGATCACTCTGGGTTGGATTCTTTAACGCTAAATTTCCTGATACATTGCACATGAATCCGCAGGTCAGTGATATATTCAAAGCAAAAATCGCCTTGGCAGGTCCGTGATGGTTACATACAAGTATTGCTTATACGCGTCCGCCCATTGCCCGCGCCTAACACACCAGTCTCCTTGTGAGATACGGAACCTTCCCGGGCATGTGATGCGCACATCCATCATCTGCAATCCATGCAATCAATATTTACCTGTGCGACGAGTCCTGTCCATTCATTACCTGTGCGCACGCGGTCGCGCCTACCGTCTCCGCAATGCACCCATCCTCCATCATCGCCATCTATTTCGGTCTTCCGTAGATTGGTCGTCCGTGCATCTATGGGTCATGCGGTGCACCCATCGCCCGTAGCATCTGTTGTGTCCGTCATCCAACCAATTCAAGTCTCTGGGAATTTTATGACAATGTGGTAAAAAGATGAACATTCTCGTTTGCGGGAGATACCCCCTCTTACTTGACTCGTTTGCGAGGGAGGGTGGTAACGAACATGCGGTCCGGTGAGTGACGGAGGGGAACGGTGGCGATGATGGTGGTGGGCGATGGTAAGCCACCCCGTCTCGCTCCCCGCCCATTCCGAAACCGTAGGTTTACCTGTCTTCTGAATCGCGCACCAGCCCTTTAGCTCCCCAACTCCCGTTTCAAGCCCACGTTATCCCGCTCCACTGCATCAAGCTGTGGCCTGAGCGTTGTTGCATTCTCTTTGTGCAGCATGCTCATTGTGCGTTGTGGGTCTGACAGTGCCCTCAACGCCTGTCCGCCCGCTAACACTCTCTCCCGCGGTGCTCCGAACCCAAATCCGAGGCACCCACTGGCGGTTGGGTTTCTATTGTTGGTAAATCCATTTGACATGGGCATGCGCAGGTGAGGCGGGGCGAGGCGAGGCACGTCACTGCACTGGTATGCGAATAGTTGCTATTACCTTTGCCTACAAAAGCTGTAGTCGGATGACCCATCTCCGAATCGCCGTCACCATTCCCGGGGGTTATAGGCAGATCGGTTAGGGAGGTATGCAGGGGGGGAGGGGTGCAAGGCTTGGGGTGGGACTAGCGCGGGGGCGTACTTGGTCGGAAGAGCCACGCGCTTAAGAGATGGATAAGCGGGGCAAGTAATGGCCGAATAAAGAGAAGGGCGGGGGCGGGATGCTGGACTAAAACGGGGAGAGGCGACGGTGTGCTGGCGGTTCCGTAGGGTTCGTGTGGGTGGGAGTGATTGGGATCTGTGTAAGTGGGGGAAGTTGAGTTGAAGAAAGGATATGGGGCGACGGTACAGCGGATTAAGCTAGTTTCAGGGTGGTTAGAATTCCCAGGTCAAACGCGAGGGAGAGAAGAAAGTGGTGGGATAAAAGAATCAGCTGGAAAAGGAAGACAAGGATGGTGACAGTGTAAGGTCGAAGGCCGGTTGGTGATGGGGACCAATAATTTAGTAAGGATCAAGCGCCCTGAGGATGGGTGATGCGAGGGCACTGGGATGGAAGTACTGTGGGGGGGCGATGGTAGGAGAACGAAAACGAGAACTTCAAGCTGGCGTTGGGATCTGATTCGAGATACTAAGAGTCAAATCTTATGTAGTAACGAGCTGTTCAATGGGGCTTACCACATGACAATTGACTCAGCAAAATTCTGGTTCCTATGCCGGTTTTCCCCCGTGATGACCTCTTAGATGCGCCGTTGAGATCATCAAGATCAGGGAGTATGGGGTGATCGCCTTCCATCGACCTGCCAAGCGATCCCCAGTCGACCCATTGCGATACCAAGCATGACGTCTAGCATATATATGGTTGGGCGGTAGGATAGTAAGCTGGAGGATTTTCAGTTTATAAGCGGAGACTTATCCAAATGGTGACTTACGAATCCGGTCAAATAACGGCTGAGTGGTACGACGGGGAAAGAATAATTGGCGAAGTGTTTGTCGAGCGGGGTTCCGAGTCTTTTTTCACGCTTTCCGGCACGTTCCCTTCGGTATCGGCGCAATAATCATCTTGATGCCGGCGCGATGGGTTGCTAATATCTTCTCCTTTAGGCCGCCCACAGGAAGGACCTGCCTGATAAGTGATATCTCTCTGGTCATGGCTAAGAGCGTGACATCAAAGACTGTCATCTCGAGAGAGACAAAGAAATGTACCGATATCTGGATTAATCTTGGTTTTGGTGAATAGCGAGACGAAGGCGGAGAGAATCGCCGTTCCAGCGCTTGGAACCTTCCTTCCTGATACTCCCCTTAGGCATGTGGACATGGATGTCGCGGTGGTTGAGGAACTGCTCGCCGTTTGAGGAAGTGATGCCCAGCTCGAACGCGTGGTTCTTGACCCAGCTGAGGCTGATTTGCACGCTCTCCTGAATGACCTTGGCTTACCCGTGACCTGGAGGCCTCCTTTGCCTGGTATACTCTAAAAAAACGGAGGTTAATACAAACATGAGGAGTATCGGGCGAGCAACGTACCATAGCTTCGACGGGCATGACCGCTCCCAAACCATTTCCGAGATAACTGAGACTGGTGCCAACACCGGGCGGAAGAGAGGATACATACATACGGTCCTTCTGGTAGACGGGCGGGCCAACGTAGTCCTTAAGTGTTTCTGGAGTGATGCGGACCTTGGACTGAGTCAATAATCGGAATCGGATTCCGCTTCTGATCAGAGTCGGCTGAGATTGATGTAGACGCGGGGGGTTCGTTACTTGTAGGTTCTTGGGATTCGACGGTCTTGGCGTTTGCGGCTGACATTGGGACCGGTGTGGGCTCGGGGAAAGCCTCTTCTCCAAGCTCCTAGACGAGCTTGAGAGTAGCCTTCTTGTATGTCTAATAAAAAGCATTGAGCACGGCTATCAACGAATGGACTCATTACTCACCTTGTCAATATGTTTCTTCAAGTTCCAGATCCCGTTCTCTTGATGAGCACGTCAACTGTGGACGGCTCCAGCACGGCATCCGCCTCCTTCAATCCGACGCCTCCTTCACCTGGGGACCCAGGTACTTGTCGACAATTACAGCCTTCTCCTCGGAGACGTAGCCGCTGACCTCGAGGACCTCCATACGGTCCAGGAGCGGCGCCGGGATCATGTCGACATTATTTGCTTAACCAAGACGATTAATATGTGCGCTCAAGGAGGATAACACCTTACCAGTACAAACGAAGTCACGCAAGACAAATCCACAAGGACATCCATACTTGATGAGAAATCAGCCACGAAAAACATAAGGGTGAAAGACGCACTAATGGTCCGAGAAGCTATTATTTTGCTCGGGATCGAGTATCTCTAACAACACGCTCACGGGGTCGCCGTTGTAGCCCCGGCCGATTTTGTCGACTTCGTCAATGAGCACCAGAGGGTTCTCTGTACCGACTCTCTCAAGTGCCTGGATAATCTTTCCTGGCAACGAATGCACTGGGTAGAGTTCGCGTCATGCACAATAGGTAACAAATCAGAAACATGCACATTACGTATGTGCGCCTGTGGCCCTTGATCTCTGCTACATCCGACAAACCCCCCACCGAGAACCGGAAGAACTGCCGGTTGAGCGCGTGGGATATCGATTTTCTGATCGAGGTCTCACCAACACCCGAGGGACCGACAAGGCAAATAATCTTTCCTTCTACCGCCCCGCAGAGTTTGCCAACAGCGATGAACTCGAGGATGCGGTCCTTGACGTCCTTGAGGCCGTAGTGATCTTTGTCCAAAACCGTCCGAGCGTGCGCGATGGAGTAATTTTCAGGCGTATGTTACCCCCATGGAATCTAAGGCAGGCTGAGTAAAATAAAAACGAATAATGCAAACGAGTCAACGAACCTGGGTGAGCCATTCAAGATAGCTCCGGGTAACGTTGGCTTCCGAAGCGGCGGATTCCAAGCCGGCGAGCTTGCTAATCCCGTCGAATACCTTCCGGACGGGCTCTGGTATCTTCAAGGTAGTGGCCCTCTCTTTGAATTTCTCGATCAGCTTATCTTTACCGTCCGATTCTATACCTAAGTCTTTCTTGAGACCCTTCAACTGTTTCATCAAGTAATACTCACGCTGGCACTTGCGATCTTGCTGTCGACGGTCCCAGGATAGCTTGCCCTGCAGCTGGGTGTTGATGAGCTCCTTCTTCAAGACCAGTAGGGCCTTGCGCAGCCGGTCGTCGACGATGAGGCTCTCCAAGACGTCCTGCAACTCCCCGACCTCGCCAGTCGAAACAACTGCAGCAAAGTCCGCAAGCTTGTCCAGTTCGTCGAAGACATTGGAAGCGGCCTGGTTAATGGAAAAGTTGGTGACTTGATCACAGAAGAGGGGATTGGGCTAAGCGATATCTTTGAAGACGGAGACAATTTCAGACATGAAGGTGCGGGTGTACTGGTAGTCCTTGTTGTAGGGCTGTGTGACGAGATCTTCGACATCGACGATGGGGATGTCGTGCTTGTGTAAGAAGGAAGTTTGCATAGGGCCTTGAACAGTATTAGCGAATAGAGACACGCGTTAGTCTTAGGGCCGCCCTGTAGCACCGCGAATCAAGATAGCGGATTTGGTCAAGGCTGGCGGTTTGGCAAAGGTGCGGGAAGAGGATCCCAAAACGGTGACACCCCGCCATCGCCTTCGCTTCCACCTTCCGACCAGCAAATGACAGGTGACTGTTGTTCATGTTTCCCTTGTCATCTCATCCCGTCACAGTAAACACGCTGGTGATTTGTGTGAAAACGCCGGCCGAGGGTACCGAGTTGATGTTCGTAACGTTGTTGTCCGTGTTCTCGTCCTTGGGTACATCTCGGGCACAGACTGTTGGTAATGGAACCAGGTGATGAGGGCGGAGCGTCCGCTAGCGGCGGCGACGCTGGTGGGCTCTGAGCGTCGGAACCCCCGTCTGGTGGAGGAAACGACAATGAGGGAGGTGATGCCGAATCTGACTTGGAAGACACCGACGAATCATCAGAACTGTTGAGTTGCTCTCGCCCTCCTCCATCTCTTTGGGTTGATCCAGCGTGGAGAGGACAAAAACTGAGACGGCCGCGCAAATGTGGGTTTAATAAAACAGGCCGTGAGCAGGATCAGGCGTACCCGGATGGCAACCAACTCACACGATCCATTCCTTCACTGTTGCTTGCTAGACGTCGACGATATGACGGGGGTTGTTTGCAAATTACACTAGCGTGCGTTCGTCAATGGATCTAACAATGCCATACGCATCTATTTTATCACAAAGCGGGGCCAGGTAGGGCCAACGTACCAATGGATATGGCTGTGAAAATCCTGCAGACACTGCCGTTGAAATCGTTGAGATAAAGGAGCACAAGGAGCGGCCCCGGTCAGCTTGTGGTGGTACCGAGTATGATGTCTAGAATGTAGAGGGCTAGGCGCCAGGAGACGGTGGGGCAACAGGCTGGAAGACAATGACTTATGAAACAAGGTAGGAGCGGTATGACAGGAAAAGGGTCCAGGTCTTGAAGCTTGAAGCTTGAAGTTCAAAGGGGTTTTCGCTCAAGCACTGACGGAGTTCAACACCAGCGTTAAACATTAACGCCCGGTGAATCACACAGTATTGAAGTGTTTGGTCTTGAGGCGGATGGACGTAGATAGGGTTGGGGTGGCTGCAAGGGTCGGAAACGGCGTGAAAAAAGACTTGTCGCACCCGCAAATCTGAAGGTCTAGGCAAAAGACTAGAAGGGTCAGCAACACGACCACGTGATGATTTGACATCCCAGAGACAGATATTAGCGGGTCTTGTTCAAATCAGCAGGAAGGAAAGATTAAGAAATAACAAATCAACGAGATTGTGAAATACAATTTCCGGGCTTTCCCGGCTTTTGGAAAGGACATGGGTCTTTTTCCGAAAAAGAAAATCAGTCTAAAAAGAGAGAATCGGAAACGCGTGGGGATTGTTCCTTGTTTCTGAGAAAAATCCCATTCTCGCGAGGGGAATTGAAAAAGAAGAAGACAGGAGTGAAGGTTCTGAGCACTGAATGGGGAAGTCCAGAGGAGAGCGCCGAAATCCGAACTATACCGAACAGCACTATCAGTTCTAAGAGAAGGGGCGAGAAAAACAGCAGGAAAATTGCCTGAACGGAGGGCCCGAAGACGAGGCAGGCAATGTTGGTATTGCTGAGGGACCATCTGACCAGAGGCCCTACGGCCCGGGCGCACATGAAATGGATAACGTCATATCACTCAAACAAACCCATTACCACTTATCTTATCACGGAACTCACTAAACCTTCAAGTTCATCTCCTCTCTCCTGTGTATATCACAGGCCAACACACATTTTGCAAGATACCTCCCGTATCACATTGAAAACTGTTTGCGCTAAGCTAATACGTTGCAGGCTACAGGGTAAGTCTTATCGTTGATTCTGTCTCCCCGATGCGGCCTTCATGTGGTGATTGAGTATCGGTTCTCACAGTGAGCAGCTTGCAACCACACTTGATGGCCGCGATCTAGCTGTAGCAAAGCACTGACTATCACTCCCGAGTTTTACAGGCCCTTCATCACAATTCTCTCCTCTTACGCGTTCATTGTTCCAATCCTCAGCCCTCGTCTCTCGCCTCCCCGTTCAAACTCTCTCCGTCCCGGATCCAAAGATCCCACCCAATCCGGGCTGTCAAACGACTATTGCCAAATCAATTCTGGATTCAAGGCATCTCACAAATCTGGATAAGTGGAGAGATTTCTTTTCAAAATGCTCTGTCTCTGGGTACACTAGTAGTGTACCCAGGGACGGAACATTTCGAAAAAAATCCTAACAATCTAATCTCAAAAAAGACTGAAATTGGCCAAGTATGCAAAAAAGGGGACCAAAAGGGAGTTATAAGGGAAAAAAGGGAACCTGGGAGATTTAAAGAGAGAAAAAAATGGGAACCTCGGGGATTTCTTTGGGTGGATTTTGTGATCGGGGAGTATCCGGGGGGGGGGAGACAAGATGGGGGTCTGAGAGATTTCTTTGAATGAATTTTGTAATCACGGCCAATATCACAGCTAAAGTCACAGCCAACATCACATCCAACATCACGGCTAAAGTAACGGCCAGACAACATGACCAACATCACGGCCAAAGTAACAGTCAAAGTAACAGCCAAGGTGACATGACTTGGATGCAAGCACGGGATCATCAATTCCCACATTTTTTAGTTCCAGATTAATCCACTGTCTTGGTGTCTGCAAATTCTAATTAACTTTTATCAAAGTTGCGGCTTCCATAATTTTTCTGACAAGTTGATTATTGGAGCTGTGGTGGAGATCTGTGGACAGTCAGTGTCCACAGCTGAGGCAAAAACCGCTCCTGAAGTTTCTTGGAGATGTAGCTGCTGACTTTGAGTACCTCCATACGGACCAGGAGCAGTGCTGGGATCGTGTCAAGGTTATTTGCTTCACCAAGACGATTAACGTATGTGCTCAAGGAGAATAACACGTCGGCTTACTGGTACAGATGAAGAGCATACACGACAAGTCGACGGGGACGTCCATACTTGACGAAAAATCAACCACGAAAAACATAAAGGATGAACGATATACTAATGATCCAAGGAGCTACTGTTTCACTCGGGATCGAGCATTTCCAGCAGCGCGCTCGCAGAGTCGCTGTCGTGGCCCCGGTCGATGAGCACCAGAGGATTCTCTGTGTTGACCCTCTTGAGCACCTGGATAATCTTTCCTGGCAAGGGGCTAGATGGAATTCGTTGACGTGTGTGGAAAGCAACAGTTGGAAATACATACCCAACGTATGTGTTCCTGTGGCCCCCAATCTCTGCTATGTCCGTCAAACCATACATAGGTCGAATTCTCGTCCTTAAAAGTCCCAGGCACGTCGAAGCAAACGAGTGTGTTCGAGTATATCTGGTATACCCCGGCCGAACGCGCAAGAGAAAAACTAAACGAGTGGCTAGGTAAATTATGTATGTATTATCTAATCGAGGAGTCCATCGGTCGCCTCATGTATTTCGCCAACATATTCCTCTTCTGCTTTATGGCTTGTCCAAGACCAGCCCGTCGTCTTCCTGAACATTAGTCAGCGTCAGACGTCATATGCGGGGTGGAGAACTTACAATTACAATACAAGGCACCCAGCCAAAGGATCGCGCGCACGACTTTCTGCAGATTCACGATCCCCACAATCCACGTCAGTGGTCACGAACTCGAATGGGGCCTTGGTATAGTTAGAGCATACGGCCAAAAAAAGCTATTGGTGCGGCATTGCATGTTGTGATCCCGAATATCCAGGAATGTCCGTGGCTCGAAGGTCGCGCACAGCGTTGAAAGACGGGAATAAGGTCCTGGGGGGAGCTTGAGGAGTGGATGTAGCCGAGTGCAATTGGCCGATGGTGCAGGGTTTGGAGGAGATAATGGTGCACAGGTGGGGAAGAAAACCTACCAAGGCAAAGAAGTTGCAAAATTAATGTTCGAACAGGCGTACAGATTGCATGAATTACCTGAGTTAATTGTGAGTAGCCGAGACGTCCTGTTCACAAGTGAATTTTGGAAACGTTTGAACGGGCTTATCGGAAGCAGCTACGTATGTCAAACGCATACCACCCTCAGTCAGGTGGGGCGACAGAACGAGTGAATAGAACGATTACCAGATGCTGAGACAGTGCATTGGACCAGACCAAAAGAATTGGGTATCCAAGCTTCCGGCAATTGAATTCGCGATCAATTCGGCATAGTCAGAAAGCACAGGGTTTGCCCCCTTCTTTCTTGACACTGGTCAGACGCCGCGAACGATGATCTGAAACTCTGCAAAGCAAGATGGGTTTCCAGGTGTTCGAAACTTTGCATTGCAACGAAAACTTACCATTATGGCTGCACACGACTGCATTTTGGCCGCACGCGTGAAACAGGTACGCGATGCCAATCAACACCGACGTGAGTCCCCCATTCAAGGCAGGGGATCTCATGAATCTCAGCACTAAGAATATCAGTTTCCCAAAAGAACTAGCCAGGAAACTCGTACCTAAATTCATTGGACTATACAAGATCCTCAAGGACCTTGGAAACCATTCGTTCCGGGTAGAACTACCTGTAGATCTAAAACGACGAGGAATACATGGTTCATCGCCGACAACTTCAACAACAATCCCCTTTATCCCGTCTCATTTGCGACGTGGAACGTTGACCGCACCGAAATTCTGGCCCATGGAGTTGCTGCCGTCTTTGACCCTCTCTTCGCCGCGATCGAGAGCCCGGCTGAGGACGTTAGCATGGCGGGGATAAGCAAACAGGGAAACGCACCTCTAGAGCCGTCCGACCACGATCCTACCACTCCCCGCGCTGCCCCAACTCAATCCAACCATCGCCTCACTCGCCCAATGCCTTATTCGCACACCTATCTCCTGATTGGAAGTGCTTTATCAACCCTCAATCAACAGGTGGCTGTTACAGCCCGCGAAGTGGACTTGGGCAAGCCACTTACCTTGCAAGCTGCTGAGGACTTCCTTCGGGATCGATCTCGCCTTCGAGAGCGAATCTAGGCCCGAGCGGAGGAGTGTAAAAGACAAGCTGGATTAACCGTTGAAAAACTAGCTGAAGAGAATAAAGCCCGTCGAAAGTTAACTAACCCTGTTCGACGTGGTGGCCGAGGTGGATTTCGAGGCCGTGGAGGACACATGGGTAGATCAATCAGATGCCACCGCTACTTTGACGTTGGGCGATCGGACGATGTGCCCAACGGTGTAGCAGGGCGCCTTGGCGCCTACTCCAGGAGATCACCTGACCGGACCCTACCTACAGACGGTATACAGACACGTCGCACAGGCATTGAGCAATCCAGACCGCCACAGCGTGCTTCCGCCGTTCAGCGCGTCTAGGCGGATCAGCCGTCTCCAACGGGGGGCGTATGTAGCGGACCGGATAACTTCGGGCTGTCCAATGGACCTGTCAGAATAGAACAATGAGCTCAGGCGGTTGATGGCTTACCGGCTGCTGTGGGAGACTGTTAGAATGGAAAAACAAACACTTTAGGATTAGCTTACCTTCCAGCAGATATATAAAACCTGTAGATGCGCAGCTAGACAAACAAACAGTAGTTGATCATCGAACCAGTTTACCGTCGTGAACTCGTTGAACTCCGAGTCTGAACTTGCGTAGTGTTTCTGGCATTGTCACAAACGTTACAGGTTGTTTGGTTGGAACAAAGGGAAGCTTTTCAACATGGGTTGGAACTCCCCGCCATGCGACTGCACGAATTCCCATGTCAAGTAACTCTCAGCTTTAACCAAAGGCCGTTTTGCATCAAGCCACCCGCCAGGGTAAGTTCTTCCATAGCCAGCTTTTTTCCCTAGCAAAACCTTCAATGCATTGGCTGCGTATTAGTTCTTACATTGGACAGCTCGCAGCCATGCTTGAAGGCTGCGCCGGAACCTCTGGCATGCTATAGCCTTGCGGATAAATGAGCTAACCCCCGTTAGCCATGCAGGTTTTTGTTTGATGCTTAAATCAGACTTGAAAGCTAACACGGCGGTAATTCTGCTGCCTGCATCCGCATTCCTAGCTCATGCTCAACTTTGAATACTTTAGCCCCTTCAAAGCGATGAAGAATTCAAAGTGTATGGCTTTTTTAAGTGCATGGCTGGTGGTTTCGTGAGCATTAGGCTATGGCTTGGCATTGCTTTTATCAAACGCGGCGCTACAAGGTCCCTTATCCGTTGGTAAGTGGGTGGGCGACTGTAGGGGTTGCAGCGCTAAAGTTATAGTTAGATGTATGACCAATGCCTCCCAGTGAAAAATGGCGCTGGGTCAATCTGGGGTAACGCGACCTTTGTCGTCCAGATCCATTAGAACTCAACAAAAACAACGAAAACCCACGTCCCCTACACCCCAGTTCCTGGCAGTCCCATTAATCCACTTTAACTTGAAATCATGTAGCGACTTGTCGTGAGGAAAAAATAGCTTTAAACCACTTTGGCATGCTTCAACCGGCACTTTGAAGTTTGTTCCACTGCCACACTCGCCTAGCAATGGATCCCCCCGGCAGTCCTCGGATGATGTCTTCCGGTCCCCAATGTCCCTTGAGCCTTTTGACCGCAACTCCCATCCTGCCGCGCCTAACCAAGCCCGTCGATGTTGAGGTCGACGTCGTGGGGCGCAATACTGGTGCACATGGCTTCATTCTCTCCACCTCCCACCCACGTACGCATGTGTCCAGGCAGCCTGGAAATGCTACGTCGATCTTTTCGTATATGCGCACGCCTCGCATTTTTGGCTGCCGCGGCGGGTGATTCAAGTTCGACAAATGAAAGCAATGAGCCTCATGAAATCAAAACCCGAGGCTTTGCACTATCAAGTAAAGCCTTCGCTGCAGTAACGGTACAAAAGTACGTTTTTCCGGCATTTTATCACACGATGGTTTAGTTTCATTGACCGTTTCTTAGGGCACAATGTAAAGGGAGCCAAAAAACCGGGAAGTCGGGCACGGGAATAAGGGAGTTTGGGCCGTAGTGGTGCGCAAGAGAGGCGAACTGCTTCGCAATGTATAGCAGCCACGGCTCCTAACGCGACTTGACTGAACACTAGGAACCGTGCTCGCCAACGACAGGAGGTAAGCCTAATGTATTCATGAACCCAAGGCGATTTTAACCCTTCACTTGACACCAGGCTGTCAACGAAAAGGCCTCTTGGGCCGGCTTTTGAATATAGCTTACTATATTCGGTGAGTTGTTCCCTGTTCGACAGTGTAGCTAGACTGATTCCGGCTATGTTAATACCAGGATTAAGTGGAATGGACGG
>JADNYI010000182.1:0-72409 GCA_015501065.1 Infundibulicybe gibba | reverse complement strand
CTGAGAAAGGCATGGTCGAACTTGGAAAGACTCAAATTGTTGCTGAATCATGATTGTTAGTATTACATACGCTAAGACTGAGAAGAAAATGAAATCCGCGCAGCGCAACCTCCAAATGAAGGTTAGATGCCGGGAATAACCAGATGAATGACCGTAGCCAACACTGGAATACGGTGGTTGTGAGTATAACAGTGAGGGGGTCCCAGATCCGTGAAGTCTGGGCTACGAAGTTTTGGGTGGTAATTACAGCGCTTTCAAGATTCTTGATGTAAAACGGACCCCAGGTAATTTCTCGAAAAACGCGAAGCCCAATTTTTTTTTAAATTGTCCGAAGTAGATTGTTGAGATAAGGAACACGGTTCCCACAACCTCAGACGAATATTTCAGGAGTCATCGGTCTCGTGGAACTCGCGTGGAGGTTTGATGCCCCTGCCGAAGCTGTCCCATGTGGAAATCAGACCTCCACGCGAGTTCCACGTGGGTGTACCTGATTAATGGAAAATATGCGCCATCCATTCTTAGTGCCACTAAGAATACATTTGATTCAGTTCGTCCGTCACGCGCGCACCACTCATAGGCTACGAGAACTAAATGAAATGTAATGCAGCAAATGGCATACACAAGGAAGGCTCTATTTAACAACATATCATTGGTAAGCAGGCGAGCACCTGGCTTGACAAGGCCAATTCCTGGCTAATTCCTGGCCAATTCCTTCACCCCGGGTGGCGTTCTTTGGGCTTGAACAAACTATTGGCTGGTCTCGCGTCACTCCGTCTCGATCGATCCACCTCCCTGCGCAGTGCACTGGATGGTTGATAACAGCTGGACAGGAGATTAGCTCGTCGAGCCCAACCGTCGGTAGCGTTGCAACCAATTATATGCCTAGAGTTCGTGCAATAATGTGGCGCTTGGTTTCGTAATCTTCTTCACGTTTACTTCACCGAGCCCACTCTCACCACATGTCCATCATCACAATTTTGGAATATAAGGATACAGTCACCGGTTTCGCAACCCCGCCATATTTTTTCCAGTGTATGTAACGCAGCTATTTTAGGAACTCATCTCTTCGCCGATTTCCACCTCAAATCCTGTGTTCTGGAAACTTGGAATTCCCCAGGTGAGGGGCTACCTCATGTGTGTGGTTTTGGGCTACACCACTAGGTGAAAGAAAGGATATAAGCATGAGCCGTCAAGTCCCTCTCTAAATGCATTCTCCTCCTCCATTTGATTTCGTTGATATGGTGAGTACATCACGGATCCTTGCCATCGTCGATCCCTCTAATAAATACCTGCTTCACATATCAGACTTTGAACCCGAAATTGATAGAGATGTTGCAGCACATAAACATCGGGCATTTCGCGTCGATACATCCTTCCGTAGCCGAGCCAGACATTTTCCCAGCGTTGTTGGGCATCTGCCCCATCGTCCCAGCGCAACTACTGCCAAATACCACGGCGGATCTCTGGTGAAACACGCGTTTCAGATTACAATGATTCAAGTTAATGTGATTTGTCCTCAGACTTGTGTATGTGGCAAGGGCCCACTATCCTCGCAAACTTCATTGAACCGCCACCAAAAATACCACTGCCTTGCTCTTCGCAGGATAGGATATATCGCCAAGCAACCCGAGTGCCAGTATTGTCATGAACCGTGAGATATATTTATCTGGTGCTGGCGGCCGTTATTGAATTCTAGTTGCTTTGATAGCATGAGTCGCCCCGATGCCTTAAGTAGACACGAGCAGAAATGCTATATCCAGCTCCGTAATAGCAAGGCTCCTGGATTGCCAGCTCAGTGGCAGGAATTCCCTATTGATCATAGCCCCATTTCGACGACGACGGGCCTCCTTTCACTAGGTCTATTCCAGAGGGCCACCGTGGACCAGATGACTCGCCAGACCAACACCAGCTATTCACAACCCTCCTTCAATACCCCATTCCCTGGTGGGATTCCCCACGGAGCTCCAATTGACATGCTTCCCGACTCCGCGGCTGCGCCGATTGGAGTTAATCCCAAATTGACCCAGCTAACTTTGGATGTACCTCGGATATTTTCGGACCGTTGTCCCCCTGTCAATCCACTTACGCAACCATTGGTAAACCCCGACTTGGAAACCCATCACTTCCCCATTAATTTTCACGAAGTAATGGCACCTTCGCCTCCCACGGATGTATCGGCTGGAGGCAACTTGAACTCCAATCAAGAAGGCAGGGAGTTCGTGGCTGTGGTACCGTGATATCCGCTTTACTTGAGGCTCCAATTAGATCTATTGGCCGTGCTTGGTGTTTCCGCCAATTTTGTATTCACCCCCTCCACCTCACACCCCCTTTGTTCACATGCTTTCCTCTATCTCTTCTCATTACTATTTTAGCCTGAGCTCTGGCATGGATGTCGCATATGACATCTAGAGATATGTCTGCCGTTCCACACTTCCCTTATGCGGCAATATCCCCCATTTACCATCTGAATTGTATATTACCCTGTCCTATATCTCCTTGAGACCAGTGCTGGCCGCTGGCGGGCAAGAGTATTAAACAGTGTTCTATACTATTCTTCATCTATCGTTCAGAAATACCACTTGATCGGAAATTTTGACGTTGCCTTACTTGACAAGGTCTTCCATTAATATTGCGGGCCCACGAGCCGTCCCAACGTAGATACGCTCTTAACAATATGACTCGAGTCAGCTGAGCAATCTCTTTTAACATGAATTCTTGTATGAGCACATCATCAATTCTGCTGCCAGTTGAACCGGCTGGATCAAATTCCACATCTATGCACCATCCTTCCAGTTATCAACGGCCCGACGACAGTGCGCCGGGCGCGATGTGTGTGGAGAGTAGTGGCGTGAGGATCCACGTGTCGGTATGGATGCTATATGGATAGAAATCCCTCAAGAACCGAATTGTACGACGTATACATCGGACGGCAATACCTTGGGGGAGGGCCCGTAAGAGTTATGATGACTTGTGTAGGATTTGACTCTAGTACCAAATCATTGACCCCAGCGGTCCGAGTCAGGATCATAAATTCTATCATATGTGCGCTTCCACATGCGGAAATTAACGAAACCCCACTGAGGGTACACTTTCTCGGACGAAGCTATCACAGCATTCGTAAACTCCACGTCCTAGGGATTTGCAGTTAGATATCATAACCTGGGACAAGTAATGCCATAACTTACGTGCCGTGTCATACAAAATGATCAAGGTGGGAGCGAGTCTACACGCCATGCTCTTTCGTCGGGAATGTTAGATCGGGGCTGCGAAAGACCCAGGTTTCAAGTTCGCGTATTTAAGTAGCAAGCGAGGGGAGCTGCACCACGCAGACTGATCATATGTAGTTGTTGACTTCGATCAGTCATCAAACACGCAAGGGACAAGCATCAACCTACGGGTAAAAGGAGATCAATTGCGGTGTTCCTGATGTCATCGATCCGCCGTCAAGCACGTAGAGGGTGATCGAAGGGCTCCAGTCAAGGATCAATCGATCATCGTTCCGGGCCTATGAAATTTGAGTGAATACATTGAGTAGATTTCATTGCAGACATATCGCGAGATGAAAGGGAAGAAAATAGGAATGATCATACCCCTTGAAGCCTAACCCATAACCTCCGAACCCACAACCAACTCCTCTTGCAGGGTATTTTGGTGGTGTGAGCGAATGATCCTCCGAAAACTTTAGTGGTCTCAATTTTGTTTTACCTGCAGCCCCATCCGCGCTCGGGACCTGCGACTATTCAACACTGAGCAGAAAGCACGGTATGGTAAGACGAGGCCGGGGACTAAGCATAGGCGCGGATGGCGGCAGATGGATCCAGATATTACGTGTGTAGCCGAGCCGCGTTAGGCTGCGAGTCTCGATGAGGTGGCCTTCGGGGGACGGTGACTTGGAGACTCCAGAACGCCAGGGAGGGCTTGGGAATTACACTAACTCGATATGATCTCGCAGCTGGGTCACAAGAATCAGCCTCCGAGCCAGGAGAGCGCAGGCGGATCAGCGGGCATTTAAACACTCGATGGAACTAAGAAGAATAGAGTAGAGTAGGATCAAGATGAGTGAATAATAATAATGGGGTACGGCCCAGATGACGCCGCAGGTAAGCTTGCCTGGAGTTTGGATTGGTAGTCATCATTCCGCAGACCAACGCAGCAGGTTTAGCCCGGTTATGTACCAACGTCCATGGTTCCATCGCACTGGAGCTCGCATCACATCAATCATACTGATAGTAGCATCCACTCAACATTTGACATTTCGATATTTAGGATAACAAAAATGCAGACACCCCTCAACCCTCGCAACCCCCTCCCCCAAAAAAGAAAACGAATGTAGCACCTCTGGTAAGGAACTCTGCTCCCTATCGTCGCCAATCGCCCAACGGACTGGGCATGCTCCAGCTGAGACGCACATCGCTCTGGGACCCGCGGTAGACTCCTGCGGCAGAAAGCCGTCGCAGGGGGACAATAGGCAGGTCCGAATGAGTGGAGAAAATTTTTGATGAAAAGACCTTTTTATGAACATGGGTATTTTGGTGTATTTGGATATGTTGATGTTGATAGTGTGGCTGAAAATGTTGAGCGGGACCAATACTGACTACATTTTTACATCGAGCCTGAACCTCGTGTACAATCCACTAGCTCACCTCGGCGGCCTCATAACCCCCAAGCTGACCCCGCTGTATCTGGGTTAGCGCACCCATGGCCGATACTCCCCCGCATGACCCATCCTAGCGCCCGATGGGGTGCCTATATAAACGCGACCCAGTGCTCGACGCTCCCGGTATTGATTTGCAATGGTCTCTCTGGCTCCCGTATTGACGTGGGTCTTGCACTGGTATACTGCGTTTCTTCCCTGGATTGCCCCGGGGCAGCATAATGCCGACGCCAACACCAACGTGACGGTACATGATGACGCCGCAACAGCGCGTGAGGCGTGTGCGATGCTCGAAGCGCGGCTCCCTAGGCTTACTTACTTTCCAGGTACGATATAACACTCCTGCTGCGCGTATATCTCACACGCGCATAGGAAGCAAAGAATATGACAGTGCCAACGCGCACTACTACGTTTCTAGCACCCAAAACTCGACCTGTGCCCTCCTTCCCTCATCGCCTCTACACCTTGCCTCTCTTGTACTCCCTCCCTTCTCCCCTTCCTTCTCTTACTAACACACAAAAATGCAGATGTCCGTCTTACACACCACCGGCGCTCCCTTTGCCCTCAAATCCGGCGGCCACACTGCGAATCCTGGCTTCAGCTCGACGCGAGGTGTCCAAGTCTCTCTTGCGCGTTTTACCGACTTCACGTATGATAGGGAAAGGGCGAGGTGCACCTCGGCGCGGGCTTACATGGGACGAGGTGTATGTGCGCCTGGCCCCGATTGGGGTGACGGTGGCAGGTGGGCGGATTCCTGGTGTCGGTATGTGCTTCTCTTTCTTTTCTCCTTTTCCATTGCTAATAGTGCCGCACAGGCGTAGCTGGCTTCACCCTCGCAGGCGGTACTCCTGGATCGCGAACCAGGTGGGCATGACGCGCGACACCGTACACGCGTACCACCTCGTCCTGCCCTCGGTGCCCTCCTCTCCGCGACCCGTGTGTCGGCGCCAGAGCTGTTCTATGCACTACAGGTGCGTTGCGTTGTGTCACGTCTTCCCCCTTGTGTCTTCTTTCCGTCCTTACCTACTTTTCTCCCCACTTTTTGCCCTACTTTCTTATTTCTTCCCCACCTTCCTCCCTCTGCTCATTCACGTCACAGCCGGCCTAAATAATTTTGGTATCCTCACTAGCGTCACTCTACGCGCATACCCGCAGGGCCCCATCTGGGTACGTCCGCATGGTTTTTACTCAGATTAACAGCTGACGAATGAAACTCAGGGCGGCTCAATGGTTTACCCAATAGCAGCGTCCCCGCACTGATCCACGCCGTCGCCGCGTGGGACAGGAGCAGCAGGACACAGGAAGGCGATCCGAAGGCGCAAATCTTAGCTGCATTCTTCAGCGGCGAGGTGCGTCTCTTCCTCCCATCTCATACAAAATATGATGCTGACCCGCGCACTACAGCCCGCCGCCGCACTTGGACTCTTCTACGATGCACCCACCTCACCGCACAGCATATTTCTGTATTCTCCGATATCCCCCACATCTATGCGGACGTGCGTACCCGCACCTTCCTCGACTTCTACACAGCATCTTATACGCCCGGCGGACTACGGTGCGGCCCTCCTTGTCATTTCCCTTTGTCCTATATTGACATGAAGCAGCGCCCGCAGTGATACAATTCCGATCACACACTACACACCGCGCATCCTCTCCGCACTGCGCGCACAAGTTGCTGAGATCACGCGTGCCGCGCGCGCCGAGGGCCGCAGTCTTGTGAAGGCACTTGCGATCGCGGAGCCGTTTGTATTGCCACCCGCCCCCCCATCACCTTTTACCCTCATATTTGCGAATGAGGAGAACAGACGGTATACGCCATGCGAGATGCAAGTCACATGGACGTCCCCAATCGATGACGCCTTCTTTACTGCTGCGCTGAGACATGCCGCAGACGCCGTCTGGGATGCGGCTGTGAGGGGAGGAAAGAGTGGGGTAAACGTGCCGCGGTATGCGGGGTATGCAATGGCCCACGATGGCGCAGGGAGGAGGGATGGGGTGTGGGGGGAGGGGGAGAGGAGGTGGTTGGAGCGCGTGCGGCAGAGGGTGGATCCGGGGGGCGTTATGCGGCGAGCGGGGGGATTTAAGCTTTGAAATTGAAACTTTAGGCCTTAGATGTGAGTGCTAGCTGTGGGTTAGGCGGCTCAATAGCTTACATGTGTCTACGCCACTGATTGGGGAGCTTGCTCCCCTCTGACTTGCTGGGGACCCAAAATGCATAGTGGCATGTGAGCCATTGGTTTTGCATTTCCGTTGGAGACGGCGAGCCTCGCAAGGCCTCAGAGGCACGCATGCCGGCGACGCATCGCACCAGGTGGGATTGGGTGATGTCTACAACACGGCGTGGCTACATAGTGCTACGGTCACGTGACTTGCCGGCACGGATGCCGCCGACGCTGGAGCTGGGCGCTGGCGCGCCCGGCTCCATCTGCCCCCTTCCAACTAGGCGACGTCCCCGTCGCCTCGCCTGTACTAGTAACTACCAAATCTCGAAACAATGCAAAAGAAATGTCTATGAAAATTGTGATGAACACTAACAGTAAGAAACAAGAACAGAAAAAGGAAACAAGACACCATCAACTTGGGGGCCGGATCCACCCCAAGGCTCGCAGGGCGCGACTCAACTCGGCAAGGCGCGGGTCCGACTCCCAGTCAAGACCGGTTGGGGTTGGTGTGGAATGCGAGAGTATAGGCATTCGGGCTCGAATGCGCCCCGTGGCCGGTACCGGTTTTTCGTGAGTGATGCTGACTGAATGTCTGCTGGCGACGATTGGGCCCGTTGGAAAATGCCTGGGCCTGGTAGGTGTAGCAGGAGGGGTCTCCTGACCGGCTCGGGCGCGAGAACGCGGTCGTCTTGCCCAGCGCCGCTGTGTGCATTGCTCCAACACCCGATCAGTAGGGCTGGGATTGCTCGAACGAGACGCTGGCCAGTCTCGTGCACCCCGAGCTGGCAACTGCAGTCTGGGAGGCTGTACTGTGGCTTCAACGCTCTCGAGACGGTCTCGAGTCGCTGGGGCCGCCAGATCCGGATTGAGTCCGGGTGGTACGGGTTTCCCGTCTAGGCGAAGGCGGGTGTGCCTCGTCCTGCGCCGCCGTGTGTGCCGTCTTGGGGCTCCGGTGAGATTGGGGTTGCTTGCATGCGATGCCGAAAGTCTCGCATGCCTGGAGATGTCGGTCGTAGTCCAGGAGGCCGTGATATGGGCTCGACGTCCCTCGTCCGATTCTGAGTCCCTGGCGTTGTTGGACCCAAATTGCGCGATGACAATGTGGAGGTGAGGGGGCAGGGTTGCCTCCTGCGTCGCCGTGTACGCCGCCGCAGTGCCCGGAATGGGTCAGGCTTGCTCGAACGGAGCGCCGAGAAGTCCCGCGCGCTTGGAGTCGGCTGCGGTGTAACACCGATGGACGGTAGAGCGAGCTCGACCTCGTCAGCCCAGCTGGTACTGCCTTTGATGGGATCTGGGCTGGATTGGGGCGATACCAAGGCCACGGTGGCGTGATAACTCGCATCACGCGCTCTCTGCTCCGTTTGTGATGGTATCTTGCCAGCCATAGCTGCCGTTTGCACTGGTTCGTGTGCGAATATTGTGGTTTGCGGTGGTGCACCAGAAGCAACGCTGTGCGTGGCTAGGGGTTTATGTGGCTCAAAAACTGTGCCGCGGGCCGCTGTGGGTGGTGGCTGAGTATCTGGGGGTGCTAGTGGGGCCACGCTCGTCCGCGAGGCCATCTCGCCTGCGTTTGGCTCCGTTTGTCGCAGTGGAGTTGGGCCTATTCTCTTCGTGAGCCGTTGTGGGTCATGGGTGGTCGCCTTAGAAGGCGTCTGCGACATCGCGTCACACCTAACCGGGTTGGCCTGCGATGCTGCGCTATGTGTAGTTGGGTTGGCTTGTGATGCTGCATCCTGGGTGGCCGGAGTGGCCTGCGACGAGGCCTCTCGAACCCGGATGGCAATGGGTGTCTCCGTTTGGGTGCTTGCATGAGCACGCTCGGCTTGCTCCATTTCGGCCCAGACCCCCTTGCTTTTGAGGCGGCGGTATGCCTGGGCATCCGTCTCCATCATATGGTGGTCAAAACCAGTGTCGAAGCCGGCATCATAGCCGGTCTGGTATGCTTTGCGGGCAACATATTGTAGCGTGCTGGGTGACAGGGACTCCAACATAGCCACAACCTCGGGATAGTCCTGCAGCTCTGGCCATGAGTGATCTATTTCGAGGTGCGGCGGGCCTGGCTCCGGAATGGTGGGCGTTGGTGGCACTATTGCTGATGCTTTCTTTTTCGGGGCCTTCTGCTTGTTTGCTGGGCCTGGCATGATTAATGTGTAGATATAACTGGGATTAGGAGATGTCTGGTGGGAGAGGGAAAAAAAGGATGATTCGAATGACTTCAACGAGACCAACTGAGCACCAAGTGCCAGAGCAGAAAACGAGGCAGAGCCACAGAGCAGAGCAGAGAACTAGGGTAGAAAACGACTGAAAACAAGAAAAATGCTGAGGCCGAATCACACTCTCATCACCAAGATGGAGACGGCGAGCCTCGCAAGGCCTCAGAGGCACGCATGCCGGCGACGCATCGCACCAGGTGGGATTGGGTGATGTCTACAACACGGCGTGGCTACATAGTGCTACGGTCACGTGACTTGCCGGCACGGATGCCGCCGACGCTGGAGCTGGGCGCTGGCGCGCCCGGCTCCACCGTTTGTTTTTCATTACCCTGTGGGAACAACTTTCCTGGGATGTAGCAACCCGGCATGCCAGTCCTCGACAACGTCGCATAACAAGATCAGATCATACTTATTTTGCAATCGAGTGATCCCATTGGGCCTGGTAGCGGTACCTATCACCGTCTAACGTGAGGGCCGAAATGAAACAGTAACCAGAGTCTCAATAACTCCGATCCAGCCCCGGGATCTCGACTTGACCAAAGGAAATGCCTAGGAAAGAGGTGTGGCCTGAGCCCAACCCAACCCACGTAGTAACCGGTTGACCAGTGCTGATAGGGATGGCCTCTGGACTGGTGTGATAGTCGTTATTGACAAATTGACAATCGTTTGAGCGGTGGAAATCTTACAGACTGGCAGGAAGATGGACCATGGATCATGCACATCTAGGCGCGCACACAACGGAGATGTACTTTGACTGCTCGCACAGGCACTGGAGATCAGCGGCGATGCGGGCAAGGGCAAGGGCGCGGCCGCCTGGAGGTGACTAGCTTTGCGCGGGCAAACGCAAGATTTCGAGCGGGCATTTAACTTGGGGTATGTGTTTGCTTTTCCCCTTCCTTTTCATTCCCCCACTGGTGATGGCCTGCGTAGATTCGCAAAAGGCAAGAAGAAAGCTACACGCTACTGAGCATCGCATGGTCGTGCCGCATCCCTGTGCCACTGCTCCCCACGCACATCGCGTGCAGCGCATCAACCCCAAGCGTAGAAGAAGGGATGGGACGGCAATGTGGTTCCAGGCAACGGTAGTTCGCCTCGTTGAAAAGAATGGGAAGTGCAAGTATAATGCACCTACGCAAGGACGCGCCTCGCAGGTAACTAGAATTATCATGTGGTAGGGGATCGCTCAGCGGTTCGCATAGGAGCCTGCCCAACATCTGCTAGCGAAGTTGGCGGCAGCGGATATGGGTCCGAACTTGGATTATCCTAATATATGCCAATAAACATGCATCTTGGCGCATCAAAATTTCCATTAGTGGTACGGAGAAATATTCTTACCCGCCAGCAACCACTGAGCACCAGCCTGAGGAGATGTAGGCGGCAACTTCCCCATGCATGCGAGGATATCGGCGCGTAGGGGAATTGGAAAACGGTTTCGCCTCTAGGCGTCCGCATCCATTCATCTCGCTTCTAGTCTATACTTCCGCTTGTCTATCCGCGCCCTTGCCGGACCCCCGGGCCCGCATCGCCTTCTCCACCTCGAATAAGACAACACGCAAGGGACAACACGGCAAGACCCTTTCCAAGGAGGAACACGACGGGGAGAGTGGGAGTACCGGATTTTTCTGGTGAAAGTCCCTGGAATTGGGCGGATTATTGCCTCGACCCACCGGCAAACCGATCCATTGTTGCTCCGCCGTCAATTCGTATGCACTGCATATGAATTACCAGCAGAACGTTGAACCCATCATAACTCGTGCCTGTTACAGCTGTTTTCATAACGGGGGGCACAACGAAAAGGAAGGATGGGTGAGCCTTTCAAGCGATGAAGCTTCGGGTACAGACCACTGACTATGCCCCAGGCCCACTGAAAGCGGTGACAAAAGCAAAACGAACATAGATGTCTTTCTCTCCTTTCTCACCGTGTACATCACCCTCCTCCACACCATCCCATTCACCCATATCACACCCTCCCACCCATATCTATATTCGTCGATCCGTCCCCCCCATATTTCGCCTCCGCATTGGAGCTTGGCAGGGTATGCGATACGGTCATCGCTTTTCCACACAGATCGCTGACCCCCTCATTTATCAGCGCAGGAAGCGTTATTAAGGGGCCACTGTCCTCCTCTGGACTCCCGTGGTTCATGTAACCTCCGCGGTAGTGATAATAGAGTCACTAATTTTTGCGAGCTTGCTCACAAGGTCATCTCTTGAGATATTGCTAATTGCCTGGGGTCTTGGGCAAGCCAATCACGGGCGATAATTCTCGCATTGTGAAAGGGAATGGCTGGGGTGGGAGCTCGGGTTGAAGAATAGCTGTCGAATTATCTGCGCAGACTTACTACAATTCGTTCGCCGTAGAATAGAGTACCGCCCATATGATGGCTGTTGAGAGCATAGTGTTTAGCGCCCGATGCAAATACCCTGCCAATGAGAAATGCACTGCGGTAGATCGCAACGCGCCCACGCTGCTGTGCATGTTGTAGTCCTTAGGCTTGGAACCACCTATGAATATTGCTAATGACATTGGGTTTTCGAGTGACCTTCGCCAACAGGATATGCCTTCTCACCCAAAATACACTGGCACCTTACCCCCCTACATCCCGTATCGACATAGTCTCAATCATACTACACACCTTGCGCAGTGTTGGTCGCACAATAGGCGCGAGGGGCTATAGTGTGATCGCGGAGCCATTTACGCTCTTCCGTCCTTTACCAGTGTGGCATGCCACCGCGGATTTCGTGCGGAGCATCATTGCGCACGAGCCGAAGCACGTTACAGGGTACGCTATTCCCTAAAAGAGGAGGGAAAGAGAAGGAGAGATGTGATTGAAGCTCGCGAAGGAGTATGTGAATCCTAGGGGGGCTGTGCAGAAAGTGGAGGGATCAAGGTTTGAGCGCTCCCTTCGGGCTCAGGCGGAGGCAGTGACGGCATGCAGTAACAATAAACCCCTAGGGCAGATAGGCTTCTTATCCTCCCCTTGTGCGCTCATATCCACACTGCCAGTGTTACTCGCATCAGTTGGTATACTGAGTCAGGGGAATAGGGTCTCTGCCCGTTTTCCTAGGCTGCCGCGGGTCGTTTCCAACCAATCCATATACGTCTCATTTCTTGTGCATGTGTTGATCAGTACCACTTACTCGCTTTTACCCTATTCTTACTCACGGTACGGCTGAGCATAAATAGACATGTTGAGTGCTCCTAAGTTCTGATATTGTTACTGGGACTGAAAGAAGCGCTCCACAGGCGGCGATGGCGCGCACTGTGCCCTATCAAGAGGGCCATCATGATACGATTCTCACGAGAGGTCGCATTATCATAATGCCGTGTACACGACCGGGTAACAGGGCGACCGAACATCCCGCTGTATAGGGTGGGTGATGGTGCCATGTTGAGCTTGTTCATCGATTGAAAATTGACCCCGAACGTAAAGGCGACACATTACCCGCCTATCTTCTCACCGTCATTCAGCATCCAAAGATCCAATCCACCCCTACCAGTAAACCGGCCATCGCGGATGGTAAATACACTTCAGCAGTTCCTCGCGCATTATCAGCTAGATAGTAATCAATGCTATTAAAAACCTCGGTACATCCCGCCCATACCCCCATCGGATTGTCGCCTGGAATTCGGGTGCCAGCACTCGCGGCTATGCTCCCTGACTATTTGATGGAAGTTCTTGTTCAGGTGAAGGTCCGCTGTTTACATTGTTCGCCACCACCTAAATTTTACCTGGTCCTAAAATAACACACGATCCCTATTATTACACACCACGCGCTTCAGTAGTCGTCTATCTTCGATTTGCATGTGTATCTTTCCAGGCGCTTCTTTTGAACGACGTTTGTTGATTTGACTGTTCTTCGGAGAGCACTAGCTGTCACCTCAGGATCATCGGCCCCTCCCGGCCCACCTGCTCAAACCCCGGTTCCTCCGTACATCCAACACCAACATGCGTCTCCACGTATGTCCATCAGCGCCCCTTCAACAGCCTCAACCCGTTTCAGGTATTTCCCCCGGCCTCTACCATGCCTGATCATCACCAACATCCATACCACCTCTCGTCAATGCAACCGATACAGCCGTATTAGAGTTGTTGCTCAGCGGTCCCGGGCGCATTGCCTCGGTGCGCACATGGGGGAAGGTGGGAGGGTGAAGGAGGGAAGTAGATAGAGGGGCTATTGAATTCTCGCCCGATTGATCCGATTTCAGGAATCAGGCCTGAGGCGTCGAAATACGAGGAATTGTACGTTATGTATACGCCATTCAAACACGCAAGAGCTATGAATTATTTTTAACATTATCGCTGACTGCATCAGCCCGAGGACGAGGCGGGATGATTCGTGGTGATGGTGTACATGATGTCGTGCCCTCTGCCCTGTAACTATGATGCCCATGATACCCTAGTCTGGGCGCACATGCTGGGCCCGAACCGTAGGTCGAACTTTCGCTTAAAATTGCTTCACGTGCCAGTCACTCATCAACAAATAAACAAGACGCGTCCATTAATTTACATCTACCCGACGCGATAACATCATTTCTCATCCCCTAATCTCATTATAATGAAGCCTACATTTGTCTAAAACTATTTTACCTGAAATGACTGGAAATTCCGAAGCACCCTCTGCGGTGGAATTCGCACCAACCTCAGAAGTATGTCCAACAAGCCCACCACCCGCCAACAAATCTTATGATACCCCTGATGGCCATGCACTTGCACGCCAAATCCTTCTTCAAAAGCTCCCATATGAGCCCCATGACTATCTAATAGAAGGCATATGTTCTGTTTTGGACGGTTATGATCTTCTAGCAACCACAGCAACAGGGGGTGGAAAAACAGGTTTTTTCCTAATGCTTATGCTTGTTGCGTCAGCCATCTCAGAGAATCAACAACTTGCCCTTGGCCAGAAGCACATTCCGAAGGATCCCGCCATGGTCTTGATATGCCCTACAAAAGCCCTCCAAGAAGATATGGTAAATGTCCAGCCTGAGACCTCAGAGATGATGCTAATCTTCCTTGATTTATTTAGTCTTTGAAGATGATTGGGCTTGGGCTTAAAACGCTCGTTATAAATGCAGATACATACTCGGAAGGCATCAAAAATGGAAAGGATGTGTGGGTAGAAGCATACGAGAAATACACAATGATTCTCCTTTCCCCTGAACAACTTATCAACCGGGGATTCTCTCAGCTTCTTGAAAATCAAGCATTTTTGAAGCGTGTATATGCTATGGGAGTCGACGAGGTTCATCTCTTGTATTGGTGGGGCAAAAGCCTCCGGCCCTGCTTCCGACACTTAGGACATATTCGTGCTCGCCTCCCAGCCCAGCTTGATGGCTCGCGGATACCATTGGTAGCAGTTACAGCTACTCTACGAGTCGGAGAGCCAATGGACTGCATAACTAGAACCCTTGGTCTTGTTCCAGGGCAATACCGCTTCATTTGGCGTTCCAATATGCGCCATGACATACAGCTCATTTTCCGCGAACTACGTAGTGGGATAGGCAGCTACAATTTCCCGGAGCTTGATTGGGTGTTATCTGAGGGTGACAATACCATCATCTTCTGCAAGACTATCGCATTGGGCTTTCGTGTCGCCAGCTATCTATGGTGCAAAGCAAGTAATATGCCCAATCGTCACCAGCGGCTTCGATTGTATAACTCACTCAACTGGCCTTCGTATAACTCAGAAACCCTTGGTTTTCTCAATAACAATGAAGCATCATCCATTACCATTGCCACCGATACACTCAGCGTGGGGTGGGACAGCCAATACACAAGAAATGCTATCATTGTTGGAGAGCCAAATGATATTGATGAATATGTTCAAAAAATCGGACGCGTTGGACGGAATCATAGGGCAGTCCCCTTCCCCCGTGCCCTCTTGTACTATACTCGTGGAGCCATTGCAACTGCTCGCAAGGTGGTTGAAGGGCAGGCTCATACACGGAAACGTAGTGGCATTACCAAAGAAGGCGAGCCGCTAATGGATCTCAGCATGGCGCAGTTACTATTGGCTGATTGCTTCGGGCTTGTTGTGGACCAGTCATATGACAATCCGCGGAATGATCTTCCTTGCAAATGTCGCACTTGTGACGAAAATCCACCACCCACACGACAAGACAAATGCAATTGTAGTGGTCCCCATTGCCAACCAGAAACGGGCCTGAGTCCCACAGAAGGGCCCCAGATACCGATAGCCACCCGCCCAATGGCCACTGCGCCAAGGCCTCACCGGAGTGAGGCTATGACAAAAGAGCTGCGCTCCTATGCCATAAAACGCTTTGAGGAATTGCGATGGCAGTTCTTCCGGAATGCTGATGAAAAATATAACATGCTCCCACCTGATGCCTTCTTGCCAGACGACATGATCAAGTCTCTTCTTGATAACTTCCACCTTATTCACACCGACTCGGACCTATCCAGACTCGTTTCGGAATCCCACCGTTGGTCTATAGATATGCGAAGCCTGCTACAATTCTGCGACAGTCTACGTGATGAATTAAACAAGCTACGTCAAGAAAAGAAATTGCTTGCGAAGACAAAGCCCAAGTCAGGTGAAGTGAGGCTAAATGACGTTCTAGTCAACTTAGATGAAGCTGCTGGAATGACTGTTGCGGAGGATGAGGGAGAACCAAACAATGTCTTGCATGTCGAAGTTACGCCAAGCGAATTGGAGTCCTGTAGTACCGAGCCAATCAGATGGAGGATAGACTTCCAGAAGGCAACACTAACCGTTGTTGATTAATATCATTATAGTGTGTCATCGTCCATGGCGGTAGTTTGATCAGAATCAAATAATTCTATCCATCCGTCAATGTTTTCTGAATCATCGGTCATGTCAATAACCAATTCGCCGTCAACCACCTGAGTAAATCCAGCAGTCCTCGGAATCGGTGCGTCATGGTCCAGCTCTTGCAAGTCCTCATCATCATCGAGCCCTTCCTCCCCCGGATCCATCCCAGATTCGTGTGTAAGTGGTGTGTTCAAGCCACGAGTCCTTGTTGTGTCCATGACCCACTTTTTCAGCTTACCACTGCCCAATTTGAGAATTCCCCGGCGGAAATCATCAACATCACGGTGTTCGTAAATCCTGCCTGGGCAATGGCTATGTAGTTCATGTTTTGAGTAAGTGTTGAGGAGTGTCCGGATTTCTGGTTTCAAGTGTGGTGCTGTATGGCGTCCACTACGCCGAGCAAGGCCAACTCCATTCCGTAAATCAAGCTTGATGCGGGCGAAGTGGTGAAGGTTACGGGAAATGACGTTACGAATGAAAGTATCCCCATAGTCCACACCTTTCTTTTCAACAATGGCCTCGAGTAAACGGTTAAAGAATTCTTGGATGAAATCACTAGCTGAAAATGCACCCCTCTGGCCAGAAAGGTTGACAAGCATACTTCGAAGAACCGCCTCACGCAGCAAGGGACTGGATTCGAGCTCTAGATCACACAGCATCTCCAGGAGGTAGTTCGTATACTTTGTATGACTGGATCCCGCAAATGTGAATAGCATGAACTGTTGTTCAAGTCAAGATCGTCAGGATTCTGCCATGGATATGATAGATAGGCAATCGGACCTTCATCATTTCGTACATGCGACCCACATCTCCTTCAGCTATAGCATATGCCATTTCACGAGATATGAGCGCATCTCGCATGAGGGCAATGGAGTTGGCGAGGACATGATCACCCTTAAATTGCTCGACATTAGCCATATCCCTACGGGTACCCCTGGTGCCAGCCTTCTTTGGCCCTGTGGTTTGAGGCTGTGGTTGACAAATACTACTCTCGTCTCGCAGTGGAGGCACCCAGGGTGATCCAGGAGGGATAGATTTCACCCATTCACTGTCATGATCGAGTTCGTGGAGCGCCAGATAGTGTGCGCGGGTGGTGGAATATTTACGGTGGAGTTTGAGTGCTGCAGCTTCTAAATCCTCAAATTCAGGGAGGTTTTGAATTGCCGAGAGACCTCTGAAGTGGTCGAAGAGATCGTCACAAGAAAAATGAAGTCTGGGTTCAAAACAGTTCTTAGCAGGATTACAACAGCTAAGGGGATGGTCATACCTCCAGCAGTCAAGGATACGAACATCTAGGACAAGAAATAAGAGCTCAGCACATGGGTAGTAGTCAACTTTCTTGAGATTCGAGGGCGCCGCTCGCCCAATTTGCGCTGCGCTGTGGCCGAGTGTCGAAGGGTCCATGCTGAGCAATGAGTCCCAGTGTGTTTCAAAGTCACGGCTGAGATTGGTCCATTCGGTGTGCCACCCGGCCAGCGAGGGTTGGAGAAGCTGAAAGCTAGTGAAAATATCATCATGGAATTGCATGTAGACCTTGAGCTGGACCATTTTTTCGTATGTTAAACCGTCTCCGCCAACGAGAATAAGTCGTCGTAGGTAGTCCTCGTGGGTTTGACCTAGCTGAGAAAAAAAATCGAGGAGCGCATCCTTTAACTCTGTTGTGACGGTCTCATTCTTCCCACTTGACGCTAGTGGATGGACCTTGCTGGGCTGAATAGGAAGTTGGATACGTTTGGCGCGAGTCTCGAATAGCATTGAAACATGATTTTTCCACTTCTCCAATTCCGGCACGTAATGTGTGAGGATACGGAGCCAATGTAGCACACAGACGACTTCGATATGAGGGAAATCAATCATACTGTAGAGCTGCTCCACAGTAAGTTTTTCCCGCTTAGCCTCTGCAATGCGCTTCTGTTTATCATCAGCATCAAAAGCATCAGGATCAACGGCTTCGAGCTCTATGTATGTAGCGGCAAGGCCCACGTTCATCTTGTTTTCCCGGCCGATACGAGGGTCCCGTTGGCGTAGATAGTTCTGAACATTATCAAACTGCAGCATGCCGCATTTGATCGGATTACGTCCATGAGCCAAAGTAATAGTAGCCTCGTGGTCTGAAAGACCTTTAAGAGCTCGCGAGATTGTGCTGTATGCTGGCATCTCTCCAATGCGACTGTTGTAAGCAATGAGATCAATAGGTGCTGAGAATGCAAAGTAAAGGAGACCGCGTGCCAGTGGAAGCAACCGCGCCTCATTGTTCCGTGCGAAGTTGAGGGCTGATATAGCGTGTGTACACACCTGAGTACCCCATATCGATCTTCGCTTGTAGCTGAAAATGATATCAAAGGCTTACCGTGGCTGGTGGACGTCGCCGATGAACTGCCACTTCTCCTTGACTTGGTCGAGACTCTGGCTCCGAGATGCACATCATATAATGCCATGTCAATGGTTGATGCAGTTGTATTAATCCCGCTACCCGAGATACAGTGGTCGCTCCTACATCCAACCATTCAACCCTTCGGGCACCCTTCCTCCTCGACGTGGCATGTAAACCACTCGATGGCTTCACTGCCTGCCTAGCCTCCTTCACCAGCTTTGATTCGACGATCTGGACGGCGAATGATGTGAGGGCAGCTCGGACTGGTTTGATTTCGGTGTAAGGGGTTTTAGTAGAGTACATGAGGTTGGCATCATGTGAATCAGTTGAGATGCGGCCATCAGGACTATGGAACCAAGAATTGAGTATCATCGCAGGTGTATGAGCGCAAAGACCTTGCAAAAATCTTGAAACGACCTGGGCATGTCTCGGAGAGCGGGAGATGTCCTTCGCATCGTCGTCCTTCATCCGGAATGTGTAATGGAGGAAGTCACCTAGTGTCCATCTCGCATCGTCGATCGCCTGGAATACCGCTTCCAGCTTGGCGCTTGTCGTCTGGCGTGGAGTGTATTTCCGCTTTTTGTGGGCGGTTGGTGTGTTGACAGGGTCGTCGAATGCGGGCCTATGATTTTCCTTCCCAGTGTTGCTCCGCTTCCTTGTAACCTTGGGTGTTATCGCTGTGGGAGGTCCCCATGGGTTCGGAAGGGCCGCTGTGCCTGAGGAAATGGAGCGACATGGCAGGGGAGCGGGAGATACTACTTGCTGGGTACTGGCCGTGGGCTTAGGTGAATCTGCGAACGTGAACTTGGAGAACATACTCAATCAATACGAGACCTGTACCCGCCTTGTTGTCCTGGCGGGCACGTGAGCGTGGCAAATCGCCTTATAAGGAGATTCTTGAAGTGAATATGCGACCTACGGTTTGATGGGCGCGCGTGAAATCAGACCATATATCACTGTCGACCTCTCCTCAACAAAAAAGGAGACACGTGATTTATTGGTCTGGCTAGGGGAGACTAATGATACCCAGGCTTTTTTTGAAGAGGTTACGCAGAAGCTGGTGTGACTATGTCGGCTCACACAGCCTACAACCTCAGCTGCCTACACCCTCCGACTAGTACCCGTTACTCCGCCAATCAAAGGCGCTGGGGACTGGTAGTAGCCGATGTAGTATCAAACAATCGTGGACCCAGTAGCGCTTAGCCGAATCCGCCAACGCCACCAGCGCTGATATCCCTTACCGGACCAGCGGAGGGAGGTCGCCTAAGGACAACAGATGCTACCGCTACACCATATGTACTACTTGTGGTGGCAGCCCCTCTCAGCCCCCGCCCTGCTGCCCCAAGAGTTATCGGAGATCTACGCTGCATTGGGCACTGATCATCCCCGGAAGAGCGACAGCTATATGGACCAACTAATTAATATGTAGGACCACACCCGCCTCGCATTCGTAGACTCCTCATGTCATGAAACCCATCTTGATTGTTTCAATTGCTATGTTCCACTTAGACGAACTACAATCACGTCTGATTGCAGCTTCTTCCGGAGTAGCTTTCATGCGTGATCATGATTCCATTTATTCCAGATGTAAGTACCCCTGATAAAGATGGGATCAGGTAAATATTTTTATTTGTTTAGCTCCAAAACCAAATATTTGCTTCGGGTGGGGCAGTGGTTGAACAACTTGACTTTAGTGCTATCAACCTGAGCTTGGCTGTGTCATGATGTCGTGACAAACCGGAACATTGGTGCGGTGAGTTATGCACCTGATGTGCATCAATGTGGCATCAGTAGTACTAGTATAGGGACTAGTATAGACCTGTCCTGGTGGTGGTGATCTTTGCAAACCTATCATATCACATGGAGTAAGCCATCGCTTCCCCCCCCATCAGGAAAAGTCAATGATTTATTTGGGAACTCTGTAGTCGGGTATTACTCGCTCAAACCCAATATTTCGGCATCGAAACAAGAGAATTCCGTCAGGTGAAGGGTGGTGACCTTGTGCTGGTGGTATTGGTTGTACAATCCCGAGAAAGTTCGGATTTATTTTGAGAACCTTTACTCTCCCCCATTTCGTCATCCACTGTTGATCCACTGCCCTCTCGAGAATAGACGGATGGAAATAGACATGACGGATCTTCAGCACCCAGGCCCAAAAGTAAAACCTTCGAGCAGTAGAACGGCAGGTATAAGTACGAACCCGGTTAGGTCTCTCTAAATTCGTCTCCTGGGTCGGTTTCCATCCAAATGGTGAGTACATTATGAATCCTTGCCATCGTCAAGCCTACAAATAAATACCCCTGCTTCATACGTCAGGCGTTTCATGTTGATGCATCTTTCGGCCGAGCTAGACTCCCCTTCAGCGTCGTCACGCACGCTGGGCAGTCGCCTTGCTATTCCAGCACAGTTGCTTCTAATTATTATAGTGGATCTGATCTGGTACAATGCACGTTTTAAATTTCAATGACTTGGATTGATGTTATTTTCCTTTAGGCCTGCATAGGGTGCGGAAAGGGCCCATTATCCTCGCGAATCTCGTTAAATCGCCACCAAAAGTATCACTGCCCTGCTTTCCGCAGGGCCGAGCAACCCAAGTGTCAGTATTGTCGTGAACCGTGAGGCATATTTATTTGGCACCGTTCACCGCTATGTCCTAACTACCCCGACAGCATGAGCCGTCTTGATGCCTTGAATAGACATGAGAATAAATGCCATTTCCGACTCCTGGATAACAAAACTCCTAAATCGCCGACTTTCCGGCGCAAGTTGCCCATCGATATGATTCCAACGGCGGTCAGCCTCCCTCCATTAGGTCCATTCCAGAGGAGCACTGACCAGACAACTTCCCAGACCGATGCAAGTTATCCACAATTATCCCCTAACACTCCATTTCCTGACGGGATTTCTCAATACTCAACGGTCCCTGCTTTCCCGTGGTCATACCTTACTGGTATCGATCACCTGAAACGCGACTGGTTTATACAACATAAAGTTCCAACCAACATCTATCCTCCTAACCCCGCTGCCGCACTCTCGGTTGGAGTTGATCCCATGCTAATTCAGTCAACTTCGGGTGTATTGATATATTTTCGTACTACTATCCTCTGGTCCACCCACTTACGCCCCAATCAATGATCAACCCCGAAGCCCCTCGCTTCCCCATCGATGTTCATAGCAATCAATTGGTGACACCTCCGCCTCCACGGATGCTATGACCGGCAATGGTACCGGTATATCTACTTCGCATTCCCCTTGGGGCAGGGCCCTAAAGTGTGTATTTATCAACGCGCTTGGTGCTTCCGCTAATTCAGTGTTCACCCCTTTGTTCCAAACGTCCTGATTCCCTGCTCATGCGCTTCCTTGTTCCTTCTCGTGCCTCGGCCCGAGTATTAGACACATTCCATCCCATATAACTTTCTCCACGTGTAAATCCCCCTATGGGGATATTCACCACCCAGTTGTACCTACCTAAATTCTTGAGACCGGTGCTGGTGTGGTGAATTTTAAACACCCCTCTCTTTGTATCAAGAGTGAAAATTCTTGACGCGGTTTAGGTAACGTTCACAATGAAATCAGATCGTATCTACTTTTGTTTCTCGCTGCTGCTCTATAAAGCTGTTTTCATATCACATTTTTTTCCCAGCATCAAAACCAGTTGGACTAAGCCGTGTCCCGGGACACGTCCCAACTTAGATATATTTGCTCGAGCTGTTGAGATCTTTTATTGCATAATACAAGGCCAGTTACCCGCGAGACGCATCTTCGTGTGGGCCTCATTGATTCTATACAACAAATTGAACCGTACCTGAACTCGACACCACATCTACACATCATCCTCCCAGTTATCAGCCACAGGACCCTCTTGTGCCGTATCCCCTCTCCCACACTCGGAGTCGGAGTTCGCGTCCCACCCCGCGCCGGGGTGCCGGGTCCCAAGCGCTGTGCCTGCGGGGCCTTTACTACGGCGCAGGCGTGCTCCCAACTGGTGTTGTGGGGCGAGACACCCCCGCACCCGCTGCACCCCATACGGTCCCACGTCCCTTCCCTGCGCCGCTCGTCGAAGAAGTAGCGTTCGCGCTGAGGGAAGAAGAAGAGGGCGGCGGAGACCCGCTCGCGCCCACGCGCCACGCGCCGCTCTTCAGGTCCGCGAGCTTTCCGAGGCTTGGCGGCGGTGCGCTGGACGCGATGTGTGTGGAGAGCAGCGGTGCGGGGACGCGTGTATCAATGCGCCGGATGAGCTGCACGCTCCTATGTGGCTCTTGGTCGACCATTTGCGTGTCCATGCGGTACACGCTTGCGAGCTACGCATATGAGCGAGGGTTAGTTCACTCAGAATAAGAAACGGGGAAAGGGCGTACGTCGTGCACGAACTTGCGCCGCTCTGGTGGCATATGTGGGAGCACCTGTGTTCTCTTCTCACCCTCTACGAACCTAAGCGTAGACAAACCCGTCAACTATTATCAGAGAACAAGGAAAGGGAAGACACATACTCCTTAAACGCTCGCTCAACCACACTCAAAAATCGCGCATTCGCACGAGCGAACCCCATCACCTCCTCGGGATACACTACGCCCTTGCCCTTCGCCCCGTCATCACTAATCCCCAGCGCCTCCGCAAGCCGTGCATTGCGCTGCGCGACTCTGCACTCCGGGCCGCACTTCAGTGCAGGATGTGTACGAGTGGGGTGTACGGTGCTCCGCCCACAGCGCGCGGTTTGTGTAAGGCGCCCGCAAGGGCATGTTAGTGTCACCGACGCGGCGCATGGCGTGTCTTCCGGGCACGCAGAAGGCGCGTGGCACGGGTGCGTACACGGGTGTGTATTAGGAAGACTAGTGTCGTATTAGAGTGGTATTGCAAGCTAACATACAGGTAAATACGTACCAGAGCTTGCGCGCCTTTCCGCACGGTAGGACGCATGCCCCACAATCGCCGCTGTGGCACAGCTTCTCGCAATGGTGGAATCCGCAAGCCAGGAGTCTACGATAACAACCGCGTCAAATTAGATGAGAAGATGGAAGAGAAAACAAACGCACTTCCCACATGCGCTTCCGCACGAGATCTTGTCCGCCGTGAGCGAGCACTTAACGTTCCCGACGGTCTTCTTCCCGCATGCACACGGGCGCGTAGTGAGAGATGGGCATGGCGGGCATGGCAGGTCATCCCCGTGGCATGTGTGCGGGGTGCGGGGGTGCCCGCACGGCGGCTCACGTTGGCATGGATAATTGCATGCTATCCGGGTACCGCATGGTACAGGTGGTTCGAGCACAGTTTGCCCGCATGCGCATATCAGCTGCACGCCATGTCATTAGGCTGGACAGGGGGTACAAAAAAAAACGCACCTCCTCGAATGAGCTCCGCAAGCATGGGGGGCACGGCCCCTTATGATCACGCTCCTCGCACTTATGGTTCCCGCAACCCAGGTCTTTCCACACACCAAGTCGCACTCATGAAGGCCTCCCGGGCCCTCCTCCTCGCCACTCGTACCCACCCCGCGCCGGCGTGCCTTCTTCGCCACGCCAGTCCCCAGCGCCGCGAGCGGGCAACATAGCGCCTGCACTCGTGCTTCCCGCACGCGCGAAGGGCCATACACGGGCGCTCGCAAAGGATTTCGCGCTCTTCGTGTGCCCCATCGCCCTCGCCTTGGACGTACAGTTCAAAACACGCGATGCTGCGCGTGATCGCGCCGCAACGACACGGGCGTACCATAGGTACGGTGCACGGCGGACACGGGCCTGTGTGACACTTCGCGGGACATGCATGGCCGCAGGCGGGAAGAACCTTTGAACACGGCGCGGAGCATGTTGGGATTGGAGATGTGCAGGATGTGCGGGGCGGGGAAATGGGTTGTCGGCCACATGGGCAATGCGTAATTTTTGAGGGTGAAGACGGACACACGGAGGGCGTGATGGAGGGGGTGTGGCATGACAGGCGGCAGCGGTGGATGCCACAGTCGAAAGGGCTATAGGATATGAAATTAGATGTGTAGGGAATACTTGAGAATGATCCACATACCGGTCACAAATGTTATCACACGAAAACCGGCCAGACCACCTCTCCTCCTGCCCATTGGGGTTAATTGTGATACTAACCACCTCTTCTCCAACTCCGCATCCAACTTCCTTCTCGACCTTTCCGCACCAGCACTTCGCCTGATCAACGACAGCGCACGAGTCGCAGGAGCCCTTATGACATGGTTTCTCGCATTTATGTTTCCCGCACGCCAACATCCGCTGACATGGCTCCCCGCATGAAAGATCGCGGCCCTGGCCCTGGTCCACGCCGCACCGGATCATGAGAGGTTTCTGACGCGGGCAGTAGCAGTGCAGCTGGGTCGTCACCTGGCACGGCGGGCAAGGCCCGGGGTGACACGTTAAAGGACACGCGTGGCCACACCCGCTTTCGCGCACTCGGGAACACGGATTCCCGCATGAGTGGGGCGTCGCCAGACGTGGCGGTTTCGGCTCGGGCATGGCCCCACAAAAGCACCTATGTGGAACGAGAACTAAGCACTGGATGGAATACAGAGCAACCGAGTTTGCTTACCAGTAATCATTCGGTACCTCTTCCCGCTTCCCTTGGCACCCAGGACACCGCCACTCCCCGCCACGCTCCTCCCCCCGCGCGCGCCATGCATCCTGCACCTCCCGAACGCTCTTCCCCGCCCATGCACGTATACACTTCATATGAAATGTCGTCCAGCAGTACTGCGCCGCCACGTCCGGCCCAATAGTGATAACCGGAATCGAGGGCGAGCATGACCACACCGGCTGCGACGGATGAATCGACGAGAAGCAGATAGGGCAGTCTGGATATGGCGGTGTACGCAGCGCATGGATGAGGGTCGAGGTGAGGTCGTCGGGAACTGGCTCTTGCGTCTTTGGCCGCCTGTAACGTGCTTGTGGTGTCGGCGCCGCTGCATTGTCTTGACCTGGAGCGACATCGGATGGCTCGGTCAGCGAGATCGGAAGCGCGCACCGCGTGGGTTTTTGCCTTTTACTCCCCCGGGTTTGGATGGCCCATCCGATGAAACTGGGTTCGCATCAGCACTTGCTGGGGAACTGCTCCCGCTGGGTGGTTCCGACGCTGTGGACGTGATCGCGGAGGCCTGGCACCGCCTTCCGCACTGGCCGTCCCCCGGATGCGGTTAGATGTGCACCGCTGTGCCGGGTGTATTATCTTTTGGTGTAGCAGCCCCCGGGGTTTTCGAGGTCGATTGGGACGCTTCGCCCGTTCGTGCGATTCGCCAGCTGGTGGATGTGTTGCTGGACTCCTTGTGTTGCAGCGCGGATGCTGGTGAGATTCCCCGTGCGGCCTTGGGAACGAGGAGTGTTCGTTGTTCTAGGATTCGTGGTCCTCGGTGGTCGTTTCGATCCACCAGTTGTATTTTGCCGATTAGCACGCCAATTCTGGTTGATATCGGCCTGCTGTTGTGATGTATTCGCTCCTGCCGTAGCTGTTTCCTCCATGGAAGAAGGGTGGGCGGGTGGGTGGATAACGAAGCCTTGAATGTGAATAAGCCTCTCGGTTTTAATCTATGGCCTTGCTTGTTACATAAGCAACGGCATCGGCGGGCGGCTACCGTGTACCGCGGCAGGTCAACTTGGCAAAACATATAAACGATCACTCTGAGTCATTTACGGTCAATCTGTCTCCACACCTACCGGGAACGCAGCCCCTGGACGAGCGGGGCGATGTAAAGCTGTAGCATGGACCCCGTGTCAAAGTGTCGCGTAAAACGGGTCGAATCACATAAGTATCATAGCAATCCATTCAAACGATCAATCATGCGTATAGGAGTAATACTACATTATTTCCCAACGAGCATTTTCACCGAAGCCGGACACAGTCCTGCGAGGATGATTTGCCGTCATCGTTGTACAGAAAATCGACAATATGGTGGGAGCACGCAAACTATTTGCAATGTGCAGTTGAAACCTACAAACAGCGTGAGTTTACGTGCACCCGGAAATAAGCCCGGAGATTTCCCACATACACACATGTACATGTCAATTGATGATATCGACAACCAGCCATCGATACCGCTATTGACATGGTATCAAACTAATGCAAGATTCTAATCATGTATAAGTATTGATGTCAATATAGCTGTGTTTGCATACCACTTGGTACCCTCCTGGGAATTGAGCAGAAAACGCAGTGGGGTCGCCGACCAACATGAGCGCGTTATTCAGTGGAAGGTACCAGAGAACAGAAGAAGGGTGGGCTATTGCGGCGTTAGTTCAGTGTGCTTCGTGATAGTAGTAAGTTAACTTACATCCGTCTGGATTAACCCAGCTCGCTGCCATCATTTGTAAGCCCAATCCGGCGACGATCGATATTGTGCAACACGCACCCGCTAAAGATGAACTTCCTGGATTCCACTTCCACACTGCCGACTCAGACTGTCATCGAACAGATATTAGCTTGAATCCTATTCCAAGGGGCATGCTACCCACCGTTTTCGAAGCGACATACGAATTCCCGCGACAAGGGGAGGCGAGTTCGCTGGTGCTGACAAAAACGTTAACTAATATTTAACGGCAGAAAAGAACCAACTTGAGGCCGTCAGTGTCAGCAATACATGGTCCGCTTTCCCAGAGAGAAGTTATCGCTCGAGCCAGCCACGAAGCCGAGTAGGTAATACTCGTCAGGCGATTGCTAAGAGCATTCATCAAAAATGAGAAAAGGAGATTATGAACAGCCTTACTTGAACAGAAAGGTTACCAGGTTCGGTCGGCGTTCCTGAGTTGAAGGTCACGGAGAGATATGACGCGGGGTAGAAGTAATTCCTAGTCTACAATGATGAATCAAATCAGCAACTGGACAAAGGAACAACTAGGACCGACTTGCCTGCGAGTAGCAGAGTTATAAAATTCACGGCTAACATATCCAATGGCCTGGTTGTTTGAAGCACGCGTCACCATAATATTGCTCAGGGCACTGTCACTCGTCCCATCAGCACAATTCGGTTCAGCACCACCCCACGACGACATACGATTTGGTTGTCGCGTCGCCCGAGCCCTCTTTAACTAAAGGTCGTATTGAGATGTGATCCGAAAGCAGGGAGGAGGATGCGACATACCTCGCATCATGCTCACAGGCTCAGACTCCGGCTCAGCTGGCAGTCGCTTTGCTGCCCCAAGTCCAGCCGGGGTAGGTCTTGCTGAGATACTTACGATGAGAGAGAAAAGCAAAGCAGCGGCATGCAGATTTCGTAGGAAAAACATGGTGTACAGTCACAGATGGGCCCTCGGTCTCGCGTTTGGGTTGAGGGCAATGATTGAACGTTGAGAATTGAAAAGGTCAGAGTGGATGCTATTTAAACCGAATTAGGATCGCGTCCGTCTTAGATGCCGAGCTTTCTTCGACAGGGTCATCGTGCCTGATCGGCTGGATTGGCGGACGATCCTGGCCCCGCCACTAAGCCCGTTGAGACCCGCCGCTTGCTGGTGGTTGCTGGTGGCGCAATCATAAATCATAAAATCTTGAGAAAACCCATATCAAAGGAGGGAAACACTATATCCACATCCAACCCATTTCCCAAATAAACCGCCATAAATTAAAAACCATAGGATACGGTATCCTTTATCGTAAATGACGTCATCGGCAACAACGGTCTTGCGTACACACTGTCATGAGGCCAATATGAATTACGCCTAGTCCAACGGAAATCCAAAGGCCCTCCAGACAATTGTCCAGCAGCGCTAAAAAGACGATGAGAATGGGGTATACCCCCCGCGGTCGATCGTCTGGACACATTGAGGAAATACTCAAAACCTGGGATACAGCGGTTAATACCCAGTCGGCCAGAGTCGCGGATAATTCACCTTGAGCACGAGGATGATGGATTTAACAATTCTTATCCATGATGTCCATGCTATCCGAAGCCTCCGCGCTGGCGGTCGTAGCTCTGAGATAGCTGTCTGGTCATTGGGTGCAGGGAGGCCTAGCAATGGGGTTTTTTCTCCAACCTCTGCTGCTGGTCTGGTGGCTTGGCCAGAGGCCTCGCTTTGGCTGAGTTTATCGGGCTGGGGGGTTGAGGGATCTCGTGCCGGAGGTTCATCAGAGGTGGATCGTCGGCGGACGATTGGTATTAGGGACGAGGGTGCAACGGGCTCCCTTAATGGATCAAGCTTCACAATTGTCAGTGGGCATAGCAGAGGGTAATTGGCTGGAATGCTTACCCTCCCCTCGCGTATAGCAGTAGATACGCGTTCACATGATGGTCTTCCAGCCGGCGTGACATTCAGCAAGCTTTCCAGAAGAATGAGGAATGCTCGAGGGAGCCGCCGGCTCTCGAATTTTGATACTAAGGCACTTGTCGATTTGAAACTAAACCCATTCATCAAAATGGTGGAATCGGAGGGGTGCGTGAACACAAACCCAGGATAACTCAGAACCTCTTTTTCCAATTGAAGCAGTTTGTCCCCCTCTCGATCAGTACTGACAGTGTCTCCATTCGCATCTCCAGCTGAAGCGTATCGATACGGTAACTTGAAGAACAGTAATTTATGCAGGATCATGCCCAACGACCACATGTCAGATTTCGAATCGATTTGTCGAAGTAAACCTGTGTGGGGCGATGGTAGCGACTCGGGCGATGTATATTCAAGGCTGCATGGGAGATAAGAATAGGGAGCCAGGCGATCAAGGAAGGATTGTCATACGTTCCCGTGTTCCCGGATCGAGTGCGCGAGTTATGCACCATATCACGGGAGGTCCCAAAATCAGATAACATCGCCCTCGGACTGGTGTTTGTTAGCGGGTACCATTAGAAAGATGGGAGGCAACACTAACATGAGTCTTCCCTCGTCCCAGGTTAACAGAACATTGCCGGGCTTCAAATCCAAATGTAGGATCGACTTATTATGCTATGAATTGGTGTTAAAGATGTTGCGGATAGCTCAAGCTGCGGTGGGACACACAAGGAATCCCAATCCTTCGACAATGTCCTTGAACAAACTCCTAACCTCATCTGCGCTCAATAGATGAACTGCGGTCCACGCGCCATTCTTGGCTTTACTCGTTTTCATATCCAAACGCATTCGTTCTCGTTCCTCCATGGGTTTTTTCTGGAGGGCACGAAACGCCCGTATACGGGCTGAGCGTGAGTGAACACCAGTACCGCTAGAGCTGGATTCCATTGGTGCTGCCGTGGGTGTTGTGGGCGTCCTGGGTGAAGAAACAGGACTACTGGTAACATGCGAGTCACCAAAAGGGGAAAGGGGATCGATGTGGATTTGATGAGTTTTGCGCCCCAGACGAACGTCGATGAAATCGTCCAAACTGAATAACTATCAGTCGGAGTTGCAGACACGAGAAACGGATAAAATACCTTCCGCCTTCTGCCCACTGCATCAAAACACTGATAGAGGTTTGGAAATCTGTGCCTCGGAGGTCATACAACTCACTGGAGGGTTGGGACTTTCGGCCCGAAAGACGAGAACTGACACGTCTCAAGCCACGCGTGGCTATCCGAAACGCTTGTGAGCTAGGTATTGATAGGTCGAAGGTCGCACGTACTGATAGGTGACAATGTTCGGATGTCTTAGTTGTTCCAATAATCTGACCTGAGGGACATGGCGTGTTAATACAGAAGGAAACGAGGATGTATGCTGAATGTACCTCACGCAAGATCCTCAGAAGATACGTATGCGACTCTCCAACAGCAATCTTCTTTACAGCAAAATGGCCTAAACTTCAGTAAGATAAATAACACAATCATAATCAGGATACATACCAAGCGGGTTCCCGTCCAGCATATGCTACGCAGAAGGTGAGATTGGAAATGAACATCAAGGATTTAGTCGGTGTACCTGGCAAAGATATACTGATCCGTTCGCACCCATCCCCAGTTTATACTCCTCCTGAAAGAACGCTTTGAAATACCCCTCCGCCATCGCCTCAGCAGGGAATGCACCACCGCGCCTCGATTGGCTCGGATCCGCCAAAGGGGGAGGAGACGACGGCCTTGAGCTCGTTTCGTTTGCGATGGCAAGCAACTTGAAGTAATCAGTCACACGAGAGTCGTAGGCTGGGTCGGAGTCCATTTCGATTTGATCTTCAAAATCATTGGGCTGGAAACCAGGGGGTAATGGCTGCTTGCAATATGGACATGGCTGCCGCGACGATTCGGAAGATTCCCGGTGCTGGATGGAGAGTGCGTGTGAAGTGGGGTTGTAAACCACCACTTGGTTGGAGACATGCAAGATGGGCTGCCATTCAGGTTCCGGGACTACCAGAGCCATCACAGCGCGGTCGGGAGAGGGGGAACGAACGTCTTCGTGCATAATTTCCGGAACAATGAAAGACTTGAAAGTTGAAACTGTCAAAGGGTCCCGCAGTGAAGAAGCTATTAACAGGGAAAGAGACTCGAGTTCGAGTTCCTTTTTTCAAACGATGGGCGTGTGGCAGAGCGGCGAGTCCCGGCCGTGGGCACTGGGCTAACTCCTGAAGGATGAGTCGAACCTCCGAGTCGCGTGTGTTCAAGACGCCGAGGCTCAGGGCGAGAGCAAACTACTCCACACTGTCGCCCTCTGATCCTAACAAGCGCCAACAACCGGTTGATGTCCGGTTAACGCCCATCTTGGCTCGATCATCCGATATCCCCAGTCGGTCCCGGACTCTTTGATTACCCAGCGATTAGCGTAAATCTACAGCATCCCATAAAACATCGCGCCTATAATGCATCTGGACCGGGATCTCACAACTGGGCTGGGTATTGCTGAGGACTCCACAGAGGATGTGCAGCATTGTGCTCTTTACGTTTTTGTTTGCTCACTCACACGAGTCATATCGGCCAGGAGGCGAGCGCAGCAATTGTTGCGTTCATATCGTCCGCGAATCAAGACGATACCCATGAAATAAAGCTTTCACATCTATACCACCTCGTCACAAAAACCTGTTCTGCTCGCCTTTTGGTTCGTGTCTGCACTGCAGTTTCTACTTTTGTCTCAGGTTACATCCAGGATGCCTTGAACACACTCCCCCTGCTGGTACCTTCCCGGGACCCGGGAGCGAGAGACATCCTATCTCTCATTGGTGAATGCTGTTCTGCCAAAGAAGTCGTCATGGCGGTCCAAGAAACAATAGAACGCCTTGGATCGGCTACTGACTCCGAGGACGACGATGAAGCTGTTGCACTTCCGCTTTCAAGCCAACTTGCAACCTGTGTGGAGCTATACACGTCCTGTAAGTGCCAGCATTATCACCCTAGGTTTACCTACAAAACCCATTCATAGCGATACCCCGCCTCAAACTTCGTCGAAAGACAGCGGCTGAAACTCTTAAACCATTGTTTTCTGATTTGGAAACTGCGATCGACTCTAATGGAAAACAAGCAACTCGTGATGAAGGCCGGATTCTCATTACCAATTGCTCCCAGCTGGTCGCAAAGCTGATCTCTTGGGTGGCCGATGTGGAGCGAGACTCAAAAGATTGCAATGTTGGTCAGTTCACGCTTGTCACCCGCTGTTGACCTGATATCAAAGTACCCCAGCTCATGTTCAAGAACTTCATTGATAATGTTTTAACGACATTTTCACATTGTATTTGTTCATCTCTTGCGCAACGGGATTTCGAAGCGTTCTTTCCCCGATTGACGATCCACACTGCAGTTGATAGTGATTGGCAGGAGGGGGAGGACGCCGTCGGGGAGGCTATTGTGAGTGCCGCAATAAAGACGTATCCCTTCTTTTATAGCTTCGCCGAACCAGAAAGCGTACTCGTTGCTTGGGATATCCACGACCTCCCTCTCCTCGCCGCCATCAACCAGTTCTTTGATTCTACTGTCACACTCAGAAATAGGCGAGCGGTTGAGTAGTGAGCTGCTCCGTCAGCTCTTGCCCGCGCTCCTCGCATCCCTGCAGTCCAACACAGCTCTGGATGAATCACTTTCCGTCTTACTTCGGATTTTGAATCGACTCCATAGTCAACCCCGTGTTGAGCTCTCCCCGGAGATTATTATCCCGTTATGCACCACACTACCCCCCCTAGCAAACCACCACCCGGACCCTTTGGTCAGACATCAAATCTTTCGAGTTATTTCATGGCTTCTTGCATTATCTTCCACTCAGCTTCGGCTTGATATATTGACTGGATAACGACAAACGCCGATCTACCGAATATGTGTGTGGCAGCTGTGGGTTTGGTAAAAGAGGCCATGCTCCAAGCCCTGTCCCCTTCAGCGCCCAAACCCAATATATTTTCAACGCCCTTATTCTTCAAGACATTCGGCCCATCTATTTCGGCCGAACTCACCAGATTTATTTGATCATAACCTTTCCTTGGATGATTTTCTAGAATCCTCGGAGCCGGCTCGCCTGACTGAATGCCTCGCGTTATATTACGTTCTCTTGAAACGGGACGAATCCAATTCCGTACGTTTTCAGCTTCGTGTTGCTGCCTTGACCAAAGTATTTTAGACTGGTGTCCGTGATCGGGACGTCATCGCGACTATGGAAAAGAATTTGCTTTTCCCGTTACAACGCCAGCTGGAGAAGTGGGCATCGGCTTCAGGTAACGGATATTTCATTCTGTTCATCTACGCACCTGATATGGAATGGGGCAGATGCACACGCGAAAATGGCTTTAGTTTCTCTGAAATCAACTAGAAAGGGCGTGCGGAGCCGTAGCTGAAATGCGTGGGACGACGGATATATAGCCTTGCCCATAATATATTATGGGCTGTGACCGTTTCAACCCAAATATAATTGGGCGGTCCATTCTTAGTCTATCCTTCCAGCAACAAATTTAATACTAGGATGATCAGCTGGCAATTATTTTAGGGTTTGTCCGTTTTCTTTGCCATACTCTTCTCTACTCATATAAAACTCGATTGTTGACCACGACTCATAATGCTGCATTACCTGAGCGTTAGTCTGGAGGAGTCGCCGCGAATTGCGGGCGCTCTGGAAGGGCCGGATCAACTCTACCGTTAATCCCAGTCGTACCCAATTCCTCCAGTTATTGTTTCTGGTTTGATGTGGCCCATATGATATGACTGGTCATTCCGCTAAGCCCGACAGCAGCAGCCCACTTGCAGGATTGCGTCAGGCGCGGCTAAGTAGAGCGCTAAGTTGCCGGATCTCCGCGTTCTCATTCGTCGCCAGCCACCGGCCCGGCGGTCCGTTCCGACGGGACCTAGGATAATTCGGGTCACCATGATTGATAACATACGCTTATGTACTGACAGCATGTGGAAGAACTTGGATTCGGAGTTGACAGCGAACTAGCCCATTGAACCGGGTTGTTCATACACCACAACAACTTGAATCGACCATGCCTGGCTCATCCGACGCCGGTCCCACTCATGATAATGAGAAGTACTCTTCGAGGGACGGGCCATGGCAAATGGACCGTTGGGCCCAGCAGCTTCTTCGATGGGGGGTGGAGTCTAGAGGTGACTCCTGCAATCTTTCACTAGTTGACCACTTTATGCTATACCATCAGGTGTCAGGCCAGTACCTTTAGAAGAGCGGACAGACACTCAATACAGCAAAATATTTTTGTGTGGTTCTCGATGAATTTTAATATTCTTTCGTGGGTCCATCAAATGAAATCTCCGCCCGAAATTTCATTTCATTGTGCTCTCGATGTAGGTTTTCCGCGGGCACCCTCGGACCTGCTGTATTCGGGCTTGGTCTGCGGGATACGTGTCTCGTTATCCTGTTCTTCAACATCCTTTGTACCCTACCACCGGCATATCTGTATGTTGCGCACTCTCTCATAATAATAAAACCCATAATTCACAGTGAATAGGGCGACATGGGGTCCCAATTAGGAATGCGGCAAATGATCATTTCAAGTATTCATTCGGGTATCTATCTTTCTCTTTCTTCTTTTGCGCCTTCTAAATCATACCTAGATACTACGGGGTCATTTTACCCTGCGTACTAAATCTCATCGGGATGTGTGGGTTCTGTATCTTAAATTGCATCCTTGGGGGCCAGACACTTGCTAGTGTCGCTGGTGGCAATCTCAGCTGGACGTCGGTGCAGTATTTTCCACAATTTCTTCGTCTCATTTAATGTTTTAGGGTTGGGATTGTGATCATCGCTGCCATTTCCTTACTTGTACGTGTAATGCATTCCTTGATACCAGTACAAAGACTCAGATACTTTCAGGTCTCCTTCTGCGGATATAAAGTCCTAAGTTGGTTTGTTCTAACCCACGCCCTTTTTCTTTTTGAATATCTCAAAAAATGGTCGCAGGTATGAAAAAATAGCCTGGATACCTGTGTTAATTACCTTCCTTGTGGCGCTTGGAGTTGGAGGAAGAATCTAGGTGATAGGTCCCAGGCTGATGCTATGTACCACCAGCAACAGCGTCAGCAGTCCTCACCTTCGGGTCGACAATTGCCGGTTTTGTTATTACATACTCGCCACTCAGCTCCGATTTTACGAACTACTTCCACCCCGAGGTATCAAGGTCCGCTAGAAGTTTCACTATGCGATACGATGTGTGATTTGTCTTGCAGTTTGAAAATATTCCTCTACTCGTACTTGGGGTTTTTCATACCCATTGTAAGTACAACACTCTTGCCAACACCGCGTGCGCTGAGGGATTCAAGGTTACTATCCAATGTCTAGGAGCTTCAGCTGCTATCGCTGCTCCTTCTTCCCCGCATGGGAATTAGGTTACACTGATGGAAACGTCGGGGGGCTCCTAGAGGCCATGCTACAACCAACAGGGAATTTTGGAAAATTCCTGACGGTGTTATTGAGCCTCTCTGTCGCGGGGAACATAGCAGCAACACTCTACTCTGTTTCTCTCAATATCCAAGTCTTCATTCCCCCACTCGTCGCAGTACCTCGCTATTTTTTCTCCATCCTCGCAGCCGCAATGTGAGTGAGTTTCTCCACCGCGACTGATTTTTTTTCAAATTCTCGCACAGCATTATCCCGCTTGCAATTGTGGGCTCCCACAGATTCTATGGTACTCTTACCAATTTCCTTGGTTTAATCGGCTATTGGGCTGGCGCCTTCTGCGGTATCGTCCTTGTCGAGCACCTCGTATTCCGTCGGGGCAAATCTGTGGCCTACAATGCCCAACATTGGAATTCTCCCCGTAATTTACCATCAGGAGTCGCGGCAATTGGGGCCGCGTTAGCGTCGTTCGGGCTTGTTGTTCCCTGTATGGATCAGGTCTGGTTTGTTGGCCCTATAGCCAAATTCACGGGGGATATTGGGTTCGAGGTCTCTTTCGCTCTCAGCGCCATTCTATACGTACCATTTCGGGCATTAGAAGTTCGGTTAAAGCGAGCCCCCTGTTAAAAGCCAGCCTCAGGGTTGAAAATTTTCCCCATATGCTTATCTTTTATTAGAGTTGTTAAATGAAATATGGTGGATATTGCTAGAGCGGGAATACTACCGTCTCGATCCTGCTTTGTACCCTACGGTGGGGGAACCCTCACCATGGGTTACACAGCCGCTATGCACACCTCCAACTTCTCCACCCATGAAATCCTGCTATCTACCATTCGCGAGCTTCCAGGCCTTAGGCTGCAACGCTCCACTGAGCGAGCCGGACCTCGAAAGAACGTACAAACCACAGCAGTATGCTACCGAGCGCCGCTTGCATGGCTGACAAGCGCGGAACATTATTGTTCAAGCGACCCTCTCTAGCTTGATCATTCGCTATTGTTGTCTTGAAGTAGGTGGGTGGATACAAGCCACAGGTGTGGCTCATGCGCCTCGTGTCAGCGGCTGAGCCCGTAACTACCTTATTTGGCAATTGTCGAGCCACATGAAATCTTGGACGGCCACAGTGTGTGGCGGGAACAATGTGCAGTTCACCACCCTATTCACCCAGTCCACACTTCGTATTTCGTTATAAGTCGTCCACATGGCTCCTGTCGAATCCCACCCAACAAGCAAGTGAACAAGATCACGAATATCCCGCAAGACTCTCTCAAGAAGATAGCCTCCTCGACTATACCTAAACCCAAATATGTTCAATATTCGACCAGGTCCATATTTCTTCCCAATTAATCTATTCTCCGGATCCCCCAAACCCAAGCAGGGAACGCCGCTCGTTTCGCGAAAAATAGCCACCAACCCAGCTTTCGTTGACGAGGCTGGATCTCCAGCAGCCGTCCCGGCCACGCCATTTCCACCGCCCCCCCGTCGCAAGCGCGTTGGACGCGACAGATCCAGTCGGCTCGATGCTGGGGCTGCTCGACGCGTCCGGATTCAACGATCCATGCAGAGAGACCACCGCAGCGCGGGGGTTCTCCCAGCGAAGCGCTATGACCTCCCGAAGTTCGAAGAATTAAACTCTACCCCGCGCAATCCTACGACCACTCCCCCAGCTCTAGCGCGCGAGGAGCAGATTTTCATGGAACAGTTAGCGCACCTCAACATGCACCGCGACTTCCGGAAGACACTTGTCGACGCGCGTAAGTGTACGGAACGTGCCAGAGAGGTTGCTCCTTTGTTGTCTCAGGAGCGCGAGAAGAAGGTCGAGATCGCGCACATTCGGGCTCAGGAGGAACAGCGTCTGATGGCTGAAGCGGAGATAGCCGCCCAGAGGCAGGCGGAGGAAAAGAAGAAGGCAGACACGTTATCTAGGATCCGCATGCGCAAACTCAAGGATCAGCTGCGGGAGGAAAGGAAGTTGTTCGCCCTAGCCCACGAAACCGCTCGCCGACGAGACGAAGCTCGCGCGAAAGCCAACTCAGCTCAACGCCAGGCTCAGGAGCTGAAGGCCAGAAAGGAACGAGCTAACCGGGCTACCGCAAAACTCGCTGCCATGCGCGATGCGTTCAATCGAGAGAAAGCAGCTCGGGATGTCCGGGATTGGACACGTCGAGTCGCGCAGGACACGGGAGCTCAGCGCCAGCAGCATGCAATCCTCCAAGCCGAGGTGGAGCGCCAGAAGCAAGAGGAGAAGAATCAACTTTGTGCTCGATTCACCCTTTACGACGCCAAATGGGAGGCACTGAAGGGGCCGGACGAACTTCCGCCCCTCTATTTCAAGCAGCTCCCGTGGCCCATTCTCGCCGATATCAACACAGCCGATGAAATCACGCTCCAGGCAATGAAGACTTTCATATTCCACCCAGAACGCCTCAGTCCTATCGGAAAGTCTCCAAAGGAACGGCTCCGCCTTGAACTGCTGAAGTGGCATCCCGACAAGTTCAATGCGAAGATTCTCGGGAGGATCGCGCAGGAACAACAAGCGCATGTGCAGGAGGCTGCGGGGCGGGTTGCGAGGTTTTTGAACGAAATGTTAGCTGAGGTCGAGGCGGGCGGGGATATGGCATAAAATAACTCACTGTTTAGCACCGTCCACACAAATATATATCTTGAGACTTGGTTATTACCTAATGCTAGAGTGAATTCTGGGCTTTATCGTCGCGGTGATCGCCGGGATTTTCTCTGTCGGGGCTTCGAATGCCTTATTCCCCTTGAGCCTCCCTCTGCCATCGGCTTGCATCCATGAATTGGTAGGGATTTCTGCGAGGGGCGACTGAATGAAACACGTTTATTGCCAATAATCATAGCGGCGCCCTAGAAAATATCTGCTACAACCTATGCGAGCAGCCACCTTGATTTACCAGTTGCGGTTGCCTATACCTATTATTCCCATTAGTTGGGGAGTGCGTGCCCAAAACTACTGGATGAATGGGAGCCGCGCACTGTGAATGTGTCAAGGGAAATAAACGAAACACTTGAACTTTCAAAGACGATCGCTCCGCATTATCGCAGACTCCATCGATGCGGCGAGAAGCATCAGAACCCTCGCCTAAGCGTTCGATTCATGGAAGCACCCGGCGGTTATATAAGTAAGGTTCCTACCATAGTCCTCAATGTGGGGGATACACCAGGCCCCCGCTTTTGTAATTGGAGATCGCACCACTCGGTTGAACACCACGGGAATACAACTTGGTGACTATTGGGTGACGTCATTCGTGTCCAAGCATCCAGTTTCTATTCTATTGGAATTCTAGGTCATTAAAGGCGATGCGCGTGTTAATTTCAGTCTCACACACTTTGGGGGACATATGGGGTACCTGCCTCGTTCTTGAATGATACCGACAGACAGGGGTGTGTAAAAAGAAACTAAATGCCAGGAGTTTCACTGGCATCCTACCCACGAAGCGTGCTAGAAACGGGGTTCAATAAGCATGCCATGACATAGACGTTCACCGCCGATGTTGCGAAGGAATTCTGGGGACTCAAGGCAGAAGGTGAGGTGATGCAATCAGACAGGGGCGTTATCAACTAATCGAATAGTTACCATCCTGCATGCGAGCTGAGGAGACCAAAAGCACTAAGTGTGTTCCAGATTTCGATGTGTCGGCCAGCCACTGGCAAATAAGGATAAGTTTTCCAGGTGTTGGGCGCGTGGGGGCCCGGAAGTTGACTACCCCATTGACACGGACCCCGGGGAGCTAGGGCCAAACAAGCCACCACAAATACTCGATGTCCAAATATTTAAATTAGTATTTACTACTTTCATGGGCTTGTTTTTGGCAGGCTAGAGCCCCACCCATCGAGCCGATATGCCAGTTTGGGTATCTTATCTATAACACCTTGGTGTCGTTATCGGAAGTAAACACGACTTGAGTGTCTCTGGGACAGACGGTATGGCATACACGAGTCACTGATTTTCCAGCCCCAAATCTGGGGATCACTGGCAGCATTGTGTCCAAACGTTTTCAGCTTGACTATCAGATCCATACAACGAGTACCATCTTCGACGGTATAAAAATGCATCAAAATCTGGGTCCCTCCCGCCGCCAGATAGCAGCCCCAAGCCCCAGGATGAGTAGTACCCTGTTTTCTCGATCTGCTACTAGTAGCCCACTACCATCTGAGCCTCCCTACTCGCCCCACCGCTCTGCTTCTGATATCTTAAAACCTGCTGAACCCCATCCAAATATCGTTAGCTCCATCTATGGGGTGAGTAAAAAACCCAGGACGGTGAAGCAGTGGGAAGACATCGCGAAAGAGAATACTCAACAGCTCATTCAACATGGGTCTCCCTCTCCGCTCGTTTGGGTATGGATTCCGGTGATATATAAGTGGCGTTGCCTAACAATCTACGGTCATAGGTTTTTGTCAAAGGGAAAGAAATCCCTGCGAATGCCATAGTCGGTGGTGAAGATCGTCGCCGACCATTGTATATAGCCCGCACATTCTACGAGGTTGGTCTTCTCACCATACCACATGAATGGGCACTGATTGAATCACAACCACTAGGGCGGAATCTGTGTGTCTCAATCATCTGAGCGGTGGTGATTCAGCCATCTTACAATCTATGCAGGTCTTGGAAAAGCTGGGAGACACCTAGAACGTGGCGCATCTATTCCATTCAATGGAAAAGAAATTCAGGTATACTCGTTTTATACTGTAGCCGTTTAGATGATGATAAACATGTATCAGGTCGACACGTACGAAGTTTTGGTACCCGCTCTCCAGCCCCTCCGGTACGCTATTTCAAACACCATCCAAATGCCGACGATCCCCCGATTCGTACCCGAAACTCCGGCTGTAGAAGGTTTATCTCGTCTTAAGTGAGTATTTTGCATGATTGTGTACTTAAAACACATAGTAATGGGTAAATTATTTTGTAGCCTGACTAAGACCGTGGTTGTCGTTGATGATTCCGATTCGGTATGATCGTCTTTATTTGAATTTCTTCAATGTTCTCAAAACATCTTAGATGGCTGGCAGCCTCTGGATGGATGCCAGAGAGGTACCTTGACTGGCGACATGAATAGCTTCATGATATTTATGTTGCTATTTCAGGCTCTTGCTGGCGTCGCTGATTTGAATTGCCGGGCTTCCGCGGATGGTGTTGACGTATACTTCCTCAATGATGCGCGATTTATGACAAATGTCAAGGTCAGCCCACTATTCAATTTCCTTTTGTTTGGCTTAGCCTGCTATCAATACTTATATAGGACGGCAATCAAGTACGACAGATCTTCAACAATCTTGATCCCACAGGTTCGTCGCATTTCTACGATAATGATGCTATCAACCTAATTTAGGTTTCACTATCAGGCACCACCCCACTTGGAGAAAAACTGCAGCAGATAATTGACAAATACATCCCGCTGCTGGAGAATCCTCAAAGCAAACACAAACCAATTACGCTAATTGTTATCACCGATGGCGTCCCGAGTAGGCCTTCCTAAATGTTATCTACAAACAATGGAGTAATAACGAACCATGCAGCGGATGACCCAACAGAAGTCATTGTCAGAGCGGCCCGCCGTTTGGAGCGCAGCGGTGTGCCATTGAGTAAATTCGGGATTCAATTCGTTCAAATCGGCGACGATGAAGAGGCTACGGATGCCTTGCGAGAGTTGGACGATGATCTGGCTGCTCGGTATAATATTCGGGTGGGGATCTATCATCCTTGGGGTCGGAAACCGGACTAATGACAACTGGCTTATGCAGGATATGGTTGATACTATTGTCTACAATCCTGATGATCCCAAGTTTACAACCAACACCATTCTGAAGATCGTCTTTGGGGCCATCGATAGCTCTTTTGATATTTCCTCGGCGCTTTCCCCAATGCCAATGCCAGTGCCATGCAACCCATGCGACCCATGCGGGACTGATAGGAATAACCCCTCGCTTTTTATCCGCACATAAATAGTTTTACCACCTGAATTTTATGACATTTCAAGTTGCACGGAACCAAGGTTGAACGTTGATGTTTGATACGGGTCCTGTGAACCGATGCACCTAACTTGGTGGCTCCGTTTTGCGGTTGTTTCTCAGAGTTGTCAATTGCAGTGGCTGTGAACACATAGCAAGTTGCTAAAGCTTCAAGGTTCAAAGTTCAAGTTCTGGCGTAAACCCGGGAGTCGGAATGCCGTCGCCATGAAATCCAAACCATCCCCGGCCCACGGGCCGGGAAAATCAACGATACACATACACTAATCGCAGAACTCAACAGCGAAGATCGTCTGGCCTTCCTCTCCCAGGCCACTGGCTAGTCACCGTGCGGATGATTATGAACACAATCGCGGGCGACCTTGCTTCGCATGACAGGCTCAAAGAATACATGATGCCTGTGAAACTTGAAAACTCTTCCTGGTTTCGGGGCACCAGTGCGTATCTGTTTTGTCAGTCATTATTCCCTCGACAACTAACGATATACCCACTGCCATTACACTCGATGTACTTGATCAAATACACATGCAGGTGAACGGGTAGAGTCCTTTCGTATTCTAACACGGGTGACAGGACCCGGCTCACTTGCTTTTCAATGTCCATGTTCTTGTCACAGGTGATCATCCTCAAGCACCTGGACTCTTTAGTCAGTGCCCCCCAGGGCTCCACTTGAGTACGAGCCTCAGGCCCGAGCCTGTCATTTTGGGGTGTAGGATGGTCCACAGCAAGCGATGTCAAACTCTGCGTTGTCGGAGATGGAGAAACGAGTGCGAGCCTCAGAAGAGGCGAGTTCCAGGCTATGCAGTATGCTATGAGAGTACCATGGTCCTCCAATTGAACGTTCCCCACGCCTACCCCCGGACGAGCTACCTAGGATTCGCATGCGCAAATGTAGGGAGCAGTTGCAGAAGAAAAAGAAGCTATAGTCCACGAACCCGCTCGCCGACGTGACGAAGCCCGCGCGAACGCCAACTCAGCTCATCGTCAGGCTCACGAGCCGAAGGCCCGAAAGGAACGAGTTGACCGAGCTAGCAAAACTTGTCGCCATGCGCGATGCGCTCAATCGAGTGAAAGCAGCTCAAGATGTCTGAATTGGACACCTCGAGTCGCACACAAGACGGGAACCTAGCACCAGCAGCATGTAATTCGCCAGGCCGAGGTGGGGTGGTGCCAGAAGCGAGAGGAGAAGCATCAGCTTTGCGCCGATCGCCCTCTACGACGCCAAATGGGGTGCATTGAAGGGGCCGGACGAACCTTCCACCCCTCTATTTCAAGCAGCTCCAGCCTCCCGCGGCCCATTCTCGCCGATATCGATACAGTGGATGCAATCACGCTCCCCGCGATGAAGGCCTTCATATTCCACCCAAAACACCCGGTTTTATTGGAAAGGCCCCAAATGAACTGAACTGCTGAAGCGCCATCCTGACCGGTTCAATGCCAAGATTCTCGGGGGGATTGCACGAGAACAACAAGAGCAGGTGCAGGAGGCCCCGGGACGAGTTGCGGGGCTTTTGAACGACATGTTGGCTGAGATCGAGGCAGACGGGGATATGGCGTAAAAACATTGTACTCACCGTCGTTCAGCGCTGTCCACACACGCCATGATCTACATATTTCTATGAATATGCTTTTCTTTTCGTACTAAGGAAGAAATGGGATCCTACAACATATTCGATTGAACTTCAGCCACGACAGCGCTGTTCAAGAATACGAACCCAAAGGCCAGGCCTGTCATTGGGATGGCTGAAACGTTGGGGTTTCGCATGCTATTGTGAAATGATCTACAGCAAAGCGACGTTAATTTATGCAATGTCAAACTTTATGCATGCTTAGGCCATGCAGTGAACATACACATGTTTCCATTTGAGTGTTCCCTACCCCGAGCGCGGAGCTTGAATTTTATTGCTTGCGCTGTCTCGCTGGCACGCCTAATGATCAGTTGATCATATGCAAGCAGCTAAGCCATTCTCTCGAGTCTCACCAAGTAAAATGTCGTCTGGAATTTGTGGGATGGCATCTTGGAATGGGTAAAACACCCACTCAATCTACCCATATTCTCCAACTACGTACACGAGCCCCGACAATTCCCCAACATTAAAATTCCCCAATCAGTTTTGTAGCCACGAGCTTTATCCCCTCGCCACCGCCGACTAATACGGGCGCACCGCGCCAATCACCGCACACCGGTTATGGTAGAACCATTCCCTGGGAATTTTCATTTCACATTTTGTTGTTGGGTTTAAAAGCTTGTACGAACTGTTGTATTATCATGTCTGAACCCAGGAATATGCCCACTGATACAGAATCTCCAGTGGTTTCAGAGAAGTCGTCTCGGAGTAGTACTGTCATCTCTCCAGAGACAGATATCTACACCTTCCACGAAAGACGCGTTGGCCGCTTGGTCCTTGATCCTGAGTTCTGCTATCCCTGCTTCTGCGTTTAATCACTGACGTTTTAGTCCAGAGAGGCCGTCGTTGAATTTGGGGAAAGCTTTGCTTCCAAATTGAAGTTGACGAAAGATGGAACCAAGATACTCTGGCCACAGCCCACGGACGATCCCGAGGATCCGCAGAACGTGAGTATCACTATTAACACGATGGCTAGCATGCATCCATACCAGTTGAAACATTACTAGTGGAGTGATCGCCGCAAGGGCGTTCAACTCCTCATTATCATACTCGCTGCAGTTGTTCCGGATTTCGATTCTGGGATAGGTAGGTATTCATGAATGATCCGATGCGGCTCTCTTTTTTACATCGGTTGCAAAGGCATCGCATCCGTCTTTCCACTCGCTAGACAATTTCACACTAGTACCGGGGTCATCAATAACATGACAACCAAGTAATACTCTACATTTACAATTTGTTACCGGCTACTTACGCTGGGCAGCTGGAGCATCTTTCTCATAGGTTGTTTGTGAAGCCCACTCGTTCATGGCCAACCTGAATCCCATCAAGGTTGGGGTGGCCTGTTTTTTGTTATGCTCGTGCGGCGATATGGGAGGCTCCCGGTTTTATTTTGGACCCAGGTTGGTATGTTGAAATCAGCACGAGACTACCACTGAATTCTTCCAGCTCTTAGCCCTGGGATTCCTTGTTGGAACCACATTCGCACCGACGTTGAAAGTCTTTGCTGGTAATGCTCTCTCAATTATTGGCCTCTTCCGCTAACCCACAAATATACTAAGCCATGAGGTGCTTAACCGGATTTTTCGGGTATGAGCGATCCTTCTTGTTCACCAAATTATCATATGGATTTGTTTGTTTAGCACTTGTCCACAAGTTACCGTAGGTGCCAGTATTATTCTCCACATAATTGAACTTATCGCCCACAGGGCTTATACACGATCACTGACATGTACCCATTCCATCTGACCGCTCGCAAAGTAGATATTCGAGATTCCCATTAAATTATCCTGATTGAATTTCGTAGATCAACCTCTGGACAATGGGGGTCATCCTCGCCCCTCACCTCTCGCCATTCCTGTTTGGATTCCTCGTTTCTCGAACAACCTGGAGATGGGCATTTGGGGTGGGGTGCCTGTACGGAGCTGCAGTGCTCGTACTTATTATCCTCTTCATGGAGGAAACGTGCGCTTTACTGACTCCTCTTGTGATTACCGAGCTCACATCAGGACAGGATGTATGATAGGAAAATCCAAGCAGGACCGCGCACCACAGGGTTCCAAGGTCGTATAAAGACCCTGATCGGAATCAATGGTGTGAGGATGATAAGGAATCGTCCTTCATGGACCGAGGTTGCGCTTGCTCCATTGGATGTAGCCTGGCGACCCCACATGCTCGGGATTCTCATATTCGAGGCAGGTTCCTCCCAAGTCACCGAATAAAGTTATGACATTAATAAATCCAGGCCATGGTCTTTGGATTTGGAATTGGCATCAACGTGGCTGACATCTTGGTTCCGTACCCCCAATGCTGACGACATTTGCAGACAACAAATACAATCTTCCTACAAAGTCCACGGCCGTTGGGATTTGCACTGAGTACATTCACGGTCTCTGGCATATACGCAACGCCAGTTGTAAGACAATTTGACCCCTCGCTGGTTACATAAATAAATGTCTGCAAAAAGGTCGCTGTCCTCCTCGGGGAACTCGTGGGCCGTTACCTAAACGATTGGGTGATGAATGTGAGTGTCAAACGGAACCAAGGGGTGTTCGAGGCGGAGGCTCGGTTATGGTTAGCTTTCATATTCTCGATTCTAGTGTCTTTGTGCTAAAATTCATCCACAAGGACATGCTATATCGGGGTGCCTCTCTTCGTTACTGGCTTTGTCATTCTCGGTGCCGCACTCCAAAACCACCTCAGCATTGGAGTTGTCATCGTCGGGTGGGGAATCGCCCAAATAGCGGTGGTTGTTAATACAGTCGCAGTTTGTGAGTCATCATCTGAGGGAAAATTCTATTAAATCTATCTGAGTCTTTGGATTAGATGCCTACTGCAATGATTGTTTCCCCAGGCAACAAGTATGTTATTTATACAAACTGCGCATCAAATTCTCATTCACAAATCATCCAGGGAGAAATCAGCGCCCTTCTCAATCTTGTCCGGGTTCTTGGAGGTAATTATGCACAATTGAAGGTCTGGGCGGCATGGATGCTGAATATCACGCCCCTCTAGGTTTTAGTGTGGCTTATTATCAGGTCCCTTGGGCCGCGAAACATGGGGCATTACAGACCTTGGGTCTCGAAGCGACGTAGGTCTGTAATTCATAGTCGGCCTTGGTTTAACCGGTTCCGCACCAGTGTCGTGGCTGGTCTCTTCGTCATTGTGGTGCCCTTCCTTCAATATAAGGGCCGAATGCTTCGGGTGAGTATAGCCATCCTCGAGAGCATCATCGAGTTAATAATGTTCTTTGAAGCAACGATTTTCAACATCAGCTCGAAAATAGGATACAATTAATCTTCTCGGGGTTTACCACTTAGGGGTTATGGCATGTTAGGCTTTCCTGGAGAATGCTCAAGTGTAAATACAATCATGAATCTACTATTTATAAAAAGGTGTACGCATCGCGTTCCTTTGAGTATTTCCGCACGCCACTGCAATGTGAGCCCTGGCCCTGGAGAGACCTGGAGACCGTGGTGAATACTAAAATCGCGCGTCAAGGGTCCTCCGCGCAGGAGCGTCGAGTGTAAGAAGTTATACAAAATGCGTTTTACCATGATCAGGCCTAGGAATGTGCCCACTGGGATGGGATCACCAATGGTTTCGGATAAATTGGTTCGGAGAAAAAAAAGAACGCGGTCGAGTTATCCAGGATCCGTATGCGCAAGGTCAGGGAGCGGCTGCGGGAGGAGATGAAATTGTTTACTCTATCCCACAAAACCGCTCGTCGACGTGATGAAGCCTGCGCGAGAGCCGACCATGATGGAAGACAATCGCTCCACCCAGACGGGAATATGGCGTAAAAGTAACTCACCGTTATTTGGCACTTATCTGGGAATACCTAGTACACATCTGTGGGCGGGGTATACTTCATGATCAGACAGATGATCGTGACAAAATGGCCGGCCCGGGGATGATCACGCTGATGAACATCGCCGGATGGAACTTTTTAAAAATTTGGCTTGCGCAGAGTCCTTTGGAATTGGATTTCCGGCAAGGAGTCTGCGTGAATGAATTTTGTGATTACAGGCTTCCTTGACGAGCCCCTCATTCAGTAAGAGCCAAGACCCTGGCAGAATCGTCTCTATTGCAATTTGTTTTGGGATGTGTACGCAAATTTGTACCTGCTGTTTGTGGCTGGGATCGGAAGTCAATGATAGCACCCGGGCGTCACCGGCCACACCACCCCAATACCATAGAATCACCTAGTTCCGAGTTCGTAGTGAAACGAAGAACTCGGTCATTCCAGACGAGCCTGCCAAAATTTTTCGTTAACCGGTCTATCGTCACGGCGTTTGCCGTGATGCCATCAATTTGTCACGTGCAATTGATCCTCATGTTGTCTCTTCCGTACTCCTCAAACATTGCACTCTGTGTATTCCTTTTTGTTGGCAGTGGAGGAGGCAGATGGGGTGGTATTAGATATTATTAGATATGTATAGGTATTAGTGTTGTATGAGGAACAATCCTCGAATGTAAAGACTGGACGCGCTTACATAATCAGTAAAGCGGAGATTATTCTAAGTCAATAATACTGAGTGAGCTTGCACTCCAACACTTCCCCTCAAGCGAAACGAAGGGTCTTGAGCTTGTAAGTAAGTAGATATACCTCATAATATAATAGAATGTATTGAATAATTGTCTTGAGATGGTCAAAACGAGTGTTGATTGTTTTTGAAGTCGAAATGTCCCGATTTGGACGTTTGATCGCTGACCGAGCGATGGTTGATTTTTCTTGGGCGCTTCCTCGAGGTTGAACATCTATGGCTGGCTCGAGAAGGTGAGTACCCTCTGCTGAATGCCCTTCTGACTTCCCCTTTCTATCAGGTATCCCTTTGCAGTCTCGGAGATTGATTCCTTGGAGGGCTGGTGCCACTCCCCCTGGTTCAGGTGAGATATCGCTTGCTGACACTCTGTAGGATCCTGGAGGCCTCTTGCCACGAAAAGCGCGACGACTGGGCGATTCCGGGTCGCTTCTGGGGTCGCTTTGATAGTCCCTCGAGCTGGGGGAATCTGGTTGAGATCTGGCAGGGTTGATGTTTGGGCTGGACGAAGGTGCGTCCGTTGCGCAAGCGTTCCTCGACGGTTTTGGCTGATTCCTAGACCGTTCGATAGCGGTTTCCAAGGGCTTTAATTCGCGTCTATTCGCGCGCGGCGATTCGGTCGGGTTGTTTTTGGTGGCTGGCCTAAGTAGGTTGGACGAAGATGCATCCGTCGCGCGATCATTTTCCGGCGGTTTCGGTCGATTGTTGGACCATTCGGGAGCGGTTCCCAAGGCCTTCAAAATCTGCCTATTAGCGCGCGGTGACTCGACGACTTTCTTTTCGATGCTTCGGCTGGGGCTGGAGATGTGGGGCGCGTTCTTCCCCTCGATCTGGACGGTTCGGGCTGCTTGGAGGTCGTTCCTACCATGGTAAGCGTTCCTTATAACCGCTCCTGATCGCTCTTTTGTCCCACAGACCCTATCGCTTGCGGAATCTTCGTCAATATCGGTTTTATGGCCTTTAACCACTCGGGTTCGGTTTTTCGGGGTATAGGGTGTTCGTCTTGTATTGTATATGCTTTTTCTTCAATATAATTTGGTTGGTCTTCATTTTCTGTTGTGATTTCGGGCGGATTCGCGTTTTTCGTCGACATCTCGCTCGCAATTGGGGTTTCAAGGTATATTTCGGGCGGTTTAGTTGCAAGATCGACGGTGCATGGCGGGGGTCGTGGAGTGGATAGGGCAGGGGTGTCTTCACGGGGGTATGAGGTATTTGCGCGGGGTATATCCGACTCTTCGTCGGTGTCCGTCGTTTTCTCTTCCTGTGCCAGTTCCTGACCTTCTCTTCCTCCTCCTCTCCTATAGCATCCTTCGTCGCGAGCACGCCCTGCGCTCGTGCGCGGTTCGCTATTCTTTTCTTCATCTTTTCTCAGGCTCTTCCCCTCGCTTTTCCAGTATTACCATCGCGTTTTTGACGCGTTTTTCGGCAGTTCGAAGGGACCGTAGGATGGCCATGAAAGATTTGTTCTCTTCATTCTCGAAAAGACTATGAGCTTTTCCAGAGCTTCGCGGAGGTCTTCTCTTTGTAGATTCGAAGGTGGGTGTATCTGCTAATTGTTGCATAGATAACTCCTCGACAATGGCCTCCTTTTGCTCAAAATGTCATTTTTGTATTCTGCTCTTCGATTTCGTCGTCGTTGAGCGGTTTCGTGGGGTTTCCTTCTAGGACCCACTTCCCATCCACCTCGCGAAGCTCCTCTGGCTTCAGCGCGGTTCCGTACAGGTGCCGTTCGAGTTTTTCGTGAGTCAGCAGGTTTATTACCCTTTTCTTGTAAATGACCCAATTTGAACCAGTGTCTTCGAGGTTCGGAATTTCGAGTGACGACATCGTAGGTTGCCCAGGGCCCATAACCTGTTGGCAGTGGAGGAGGCAGATGGGGTGGTATTAGATATTATTAGATATGTATAGGTATTAGTGTTGTATGAGGAACAATCCTCGAATGTAAAGACTGGACGCGCTTACATAATCAGTAAAGCGGAGATTATTCTAAGTCAATAATACTGAGTGAGCTTGCACTCCAACACTTTTTTCAGTGTATACTTCTAGAAACCCAAACGCGGCTCCGATCCGACACACATAAAGCGACTCGTAGTGGATCCTGCCGTTCCCCCTACCTGGAGGTGGACCAGCTGCTAATCTCAAAATTGTCAACCGCATCTCGCGCCCATCTTCAGGCGTGTTGCAAATATTATAACCCCGTCGTTCGCTCGCGCCCATCCAACATCTCACTTTCTGATTCTTCAGTTTGTACACCTCAGAAAAAACGTCTCAAATCCGACCTTCGTTTACCTTGTCCCTGGCTTTGCAAGCATAACCGGTTTACATCGAGATCAGTATTCTTCTTGACTTGTAGCCCTTTCTCACCATATCACTGCTCTAGCCGTTTTCAACCCCTGCCCTCTGACCCAATCACCCCCCCCTTGCCTCGCTGATTCAATCACCGCTCCAAGGCACGCCCAGATGCTCCTTATCATCACCTCCCAGCCTCACAACAAGATGCCACTTGTACCTGGGGACTAGGCGCCTGGGAATGCAAGTGAGGTGACCGCACTGGGGGATATGGAGGGAGCGGCAAGCGTCTGAACATGGAGGTCAGTTGGATGCTTGAACGTTTGTGTTGTCGCGCTTGCCTTCACGATTAGCATGGTCAGCACAATCGGAACGATATCCAAGCAGTTTCGATCACCACTCTAAGTCACCAAACATCGCTCGCCTACCAAGGCAGCTCTTTTGCCAATACACTGGCCCAGGCGCGGTTAGAAGTTAGAATTGTCAGCTCGCCTCGCTCTCTTGTCGCTTCTTCACTTGCTCACTTTTTTTCCTGTCCCGCGCAGTTGTTTATCACAGAGGCGGCATTCTACTCCCACACCACCACGGTGCGTGAATCACGTCCTCCGTCTGTTAATTTATTCTGGGGCTTCCCGCGGGTGATCTTTCCGAGTCCTTGTGGATGGATTAGCACGGTGTCGCACAACCACTGAAGTTTATGAAATGTAGCGGGGTACTTGAATATTTTTTCAAGGTGAACAGTCGTTATAATAGAATCAAACCCCCTGCTGAACATTCGTCACATCAGGAAAAGTACATATTCTGAAATGCTCTGAAATGCCTTGAAATACCTTAAAATGCTCTGAGATGCTCTGATTACCTGAATTGGCTTATTTGCCCAATCATTGTAAGTCAAAAAAAGTCAACAGTTCAGATAAGTGTTTTCAGCTCTCCTGCAAGTTCAGTTCAAGATCATAAGAAAATTGAAAACATTGTCAGACAAATGGTATGATATGTAAGTTAGGTAAGAATCGGTAAGTTTATTCAAGACAATCAGAAATTTGTAAGTTTATCAGGAGAATAAGCAATATAAGTGATTCAGCCCACTCAGAGAAAATTATTTCGCAAAGTCAAATCAGCCATTACAAAGTACCATCAGAGTAGGGGGCCATCTGTAAGTCTAGTAAGAATCTATAAGTCCAGTGGTTAAGATGGTTAGGAATTTTGAAGTTGTAGCCCAGCTATCTCAGAACATCAGATATCTATAAGCCTGATCAGAATCCATAAGTTGCTCGTAAGTCCAAAGCCACAGCTCAGCCTAATTTAATACAATAAGATGCATCAGGAAAAGATGAACTTATTCACCTGAAACTGAGTCTTATCACCTTATTCCGCTAAACCACTTGAGCCCAATAAGCCAATAAGTAATTCAAGAGATAAGTGCTCTCAGCACATTAATAAGCATAAATTAAGTAAAACTTTCTGAGATCAGGCATGTACCTTTCTTATTCAGAAACTTTCCAGAGAATTGACTTGTGAAAGTCAGTTCTCTGGATTGTCTTTCTCTGTTGGCTTGTCATGACCTAGGGCCTCTTATTGTCACCTTATTTGAAACATATTTTTCTTATAATATTCTGAATTTCGACCGAGAATGGGGGTTGAAAACATTAAAATTCTATTTAGATTATTATACAATGGTGTGCATGATATATATTCTAATTAAGACCCCTCACTGCCTGCGGTACGTCGAATATGTATTACGACCAAGTACGGGTGCAGGCGCGGCGCGAGGCGGGATTTGTGGACCTGCAGATGGGTGAGGAAGGATGTGGGTGCGAAGGAGCTGGGAGATCCGATTAGGCAGGTGTGAGCCGCCGGGAGGGTGGGAGAAGGACACGCACACAAAGATAACATGGGAGAAGGGATGTGGGCGTGCAGGCGCCGCATGAGAGGAGTGCATGAGCACTATGCGAGAGAGGGGGGCGGGTGTGGACGCTGCATGTAAGGGAGGGGTGCGGTTGCGCGGAGCAGACCCGAAAGCGCCACATGAGGGTCATAAGCTCGAACGAGGGTGGGCTGGGTGTGCCACGACACGGGTAGGGTGGACGCTATGTGAGAGGGCTGCGGGTGCGTATTTGTTACACGGGAGGGCGCACGGGTGTGGTGGAAGAGAAGGGCATGAGTGCAAATCGTAGAACAAGGGATATGAAGGTTACCTTGCGTTACCACTGCTGCTGCTCCATTTTATGTACCCCCCGTTCCGCCCGCCCCCTCTCTTTCGCAGCTGCAGTGGCACCATAATCCGACCGCGAGCCCTTCCTATCCTGGCCCCAACGCCGGTAGTCGTCCGGCGGTGCGCGCGTTTTGATGAACGGTACCCATCCCAGTCCCCAGTATCGACCTTGTCCCTCTCCCTTTCACGATCCCGTTCGCACCCATAGTCCCGCGGAGACCGCCGCTCGTAGGTTTCGTAGTCGTCGGATCGGTGATAGTGTCGTGAGCCACAGTTTTCTCGTTCGAGCCTTTCCCGTGCTCCCAGTCGCGGTCGCGGTGGTCCTCCCACTCTTCCTCGCGGTCTTCTCACTGTGGTCACGCTCGTCGTCTCTTCACATGCGGATGTGCCGCTTCCTCACACGTGGATGCGCCATCTACTGCCCTGATATTAGTGTTAATGAGTAGCATAAATACTAGGATGTACATACCGTTGTTGGCCTTCGCATTCCAAGGGTATACCGATGGCGGAGAGGTGTGCACTGGAAGAACGAGGATGGAGACGGGTATGGGATGGGAAGAGGCCCGGGGGTGCGAGCATGAGTGGGTCTTGAGATCGAGCCGTGTAGCTTGGCTGACCCGAGATGGATAGTGTGTGGATGGGTGCGCAGTGGGTCACGGAGGTGAGGGTGGGGCCAGCTTTGGGAGGCGCGAACCTGCGAAGGGAAATGAACCTACCATGCGCACGAATCGTCAGCGCGAGCACCATACAAAACGGAAAAGTAACGCACATTATCCATCAAAGGTGAGCGCGCTAGGCGCACCTACGGGAACCGCAGTAGATCGCTGCTCACTACCTAATCCCCGGGCGGGACTCCCGTTCCTAGTGACTACTGTAGGGTAACGTTAGCGGGACGCTGTTTGGTGAGAGGGGAGCGCATCGGGGGCGAGGGATAATGATAGCCAGTGCCAGTTGGAAAAGCAGAAATGTTTCTAAGGCGATTTGAACTCCGCTCTAAATTGCCGCGTCATCACGGGTGGTTGAGTTTTGCTACAAGTTACAACGCTCCACGTTCGACATATTGCTCTTGTCGTTGGCGCCGGCGACGAGGCCTCAGGCATTTTTTATCACATCCCTCAACCTCCCAGCACAATTTTGTATGTATTTTCCCAACCTTATTAGCATGCCCTAACTAACACCCCATCATACAACTCCCAGGGGACGAGAGGGCGACACACCTCGCATTTTGCCATCCCGTGCTATGTTCTCAAGTCTCTCTCCACCACTAAGATTAGTGTTTCTACTCCATTCATGCCGCGAATAGGCCCCGCCGCAGCATTTGGACATGGTAAGTGGCTTATACTCTTGTTTTGTATACACAATTCACTCACCACATTCCCGCAACCACTCCAGCATGACTGGTTCATGGTATGTGCCCTACTCTCTATCCACGCATTTCGAGCTCACTCAACCCACTGTGCGGCAATATATTCAGGTGCAACCGCGATGGCAGGTGCAAACACCGGGGATGTGCCAGGCCCTTTGTCAGGTAAATACCGCTATGATTCCCTGTTGTTGCGCCTGATTGTCGCCGCTAGAACGGGCCCACCGCTGCGAAATTCCTCTGAGTCCCCCTGCCAGGCGGCGCTCACCACCCTAGGATCACTTCGACATGACCGATGCATTTTCGCCGACGAGAATATGAACCGCCGGTCCAGTGTAAGTTCGCGGTGCACTAATTCAACAACGCCAGGGCCATGGCGCTGAGGGCACAACAGGGTTGCTGGCAGTGTTGAGGGGCAATGTCATGGTAGGCCATGTGCCGCGCCGCAAGTGAGGCTAACCACACTGTCGGGCGTGACATGAGCGACAATAGCGCGACGGAATGGTGTCAGGGGACGGCGGCGTGATGAGTGCGCGCTGTCGGTGCAATAGGGTATGCCAGCCTGGCGACGTCGCTACTGATATATGCTTACCCCAGCTGATGGGCTTATATGGTGGCTGGAGCACTGCAGCGATAGATGAGAACCACTTAAGTACAACTTCGTAGAGCTTAAATATGACTTGTATGACTGCTTAAATATCTGATATAAGACATGAATAGCTTGAATTCGGCTGATATCAGACTTGAATGTCTTGAACTTGACTGGCACCAGACAGGCCCTGCTGATGTGAGACTGAGATAAGAAATGAATGTCTGAAATAAGAGATGAATGTTCTGAATATAACTTGAATACCAGCTGATTGACTTAATTCAGAACATGACTTTCTGTGTAAGAAAGGTACATGCCTGATTTAAGATACTGATATTCTGAAATAAGAAACTGATGTTCTGAAATAAGAAACTGATGTTCTGAAATAAGAAACTGATGTTCTGAAATATAACTTCCATAAGTCATTTATTCTGAATACTTTCTGTGTAAGAAAGGTACATGCCTTATTCAAGTCAGATTTCTGGTGGCTTATTTGTCTTATCTGACTTATATAAGTCTATTAAGTTCATATAAGTGAATGTGCGTTTTTCCTGATGCACCCCATGTCGTACATCCATATCACTACCAATATTATCCTTAGATATCACCTTATATTATATCATAGTCACACAATACACACAGCTAGCCGAGACAATGACCGACGCTGAAAGTGTTAAAATATTCAAGGTATGTATGACCCTCACACGCTAGCCTCTGGATTCTGGACGACTTTCTGCGGATTTCGACTGCATTTGAAGGTGCTAAACTTTTCCACTACACATTTGGCATGCTCCCATCTACATCCATATTCGCTTTCTTTTCACCGCTCCCTTCTGCGGTGTTATACCCTACACGGCGCTTTAAAGTCACTTTCACTTCGTTATTGATCTTCTTGGTCATAACCCGTTTCTAAAAGTCCCGAATCAGTATTAGGTATGCTTGTTCTCACATTGACCGCCACTCACCTGTGCAAATTGACCATCCAGCAATGCTATCGACCGCAGCACGCTCAGCATCTTATACTTGCCGCCTTTCAGTGGCACAACGGCAAAGGAAACCTGGACTTCAACCAAGTCCCCAATTCGGAACACCTGTGGTTTGGCCACTTGAAACCTGCGGGTGGGGAGTCATCTCCCAGCATCAGTGGTAATCGGACTTTTATCATCCATTTGATTGCTCACCTTTCTTCCCCGTCCTCTTGAGAATAGTATAATAACCAACCTCGTTTTCTTCTCCATGAACATACCCAGCTTTTGTCATACTCTCCAGGATTCCCTGCGGGTCCACAGATTCAGGGAAAAGGAACCCGGGTCATCCGTGGCGCATCTCGCTTGGGTGTAAAATATCGGTTTGATACCTCGATGCTACTTTGCTCTCTGTCGGTTGTGGATACGATCCATGGCTCCATCTTACCCTCTGGGAATTGCCAGTCAAACATCCTCGAAATGTCGACCACCACATTCATAGTGTACTCAAATGTGGGCGAGCCAAGTCCCATAATGGTAATGCCTTGGCGTAGGTATCGACATCGTGTGCCTGCCTGCCTGCAAACCGTTTCTAGTCTGAAATGAAACGAATATCATACACGACTTACAGAAGCTTTTCTTCAATGGGTGGAAGACCTTTGCATTAGGACACCTTGGATCGTGAACACTGCTTCCTCCATGGTATGTGTCGTGTCGTCATTGTCGTTCGCCACTACTAACAAACGCCAAGTTTTAGGCTCCTCGAAACATTCGATCCGCAGCTGTTCCATCCACTTTGCGTTCTGCGATTGTACATTACATTCGATTCTTCAGAGAGCGTCAGTGACTCACCTTTGCCACATTCGCTAGCCCACGGTCTTCAGCCCCCTTGCTGCGTGACGCGATTTGCTCGAGAGCGTTTCAAGAATTCTCAAAGTCGTAGGTTTCGTCCATGGTTCAGTTCTTGGCGCCTGTGATTTTCTCTGATTTACATAAATACTTAGTTTTTTCCACCATACCTGCCGGCGCTCGCTCCCGTCATCAAGTAGGTTTCTTTTCTTCAATCTCACACGTCGTCCACGTTGATCAATGATCGGAGGGCACTTCATCCCCCACATGTTTTGTTCCTATTTGAATGCAAAGTCGCCTTTTTTCCCTTTCAATTCCTAAATACACCTAATCTAATGATCCACTCTTTGACACTTTTCATGGAGCCGTGCGGTGTCCCCACCACCTGACTTTTCTTATCGCTGACCAGTTACTGTCCGCCCCCATAGGAACACCCATTTACCTCAATTGTACCAATCATTCAACCTTCTCTTTGTTATCTATCATCCCTACTCTCACAAATTCGAATACGCTTGAAGTTCCCAGGTTACCGCAATTCTTTGCGCCGGTGAAACATTGATCATCGCACCTTCTGCAGGGACAAGATGCTGTCATGGTCCAACGCCCCCTCCACTTCCCCTCGCAGCCATGTGTTCCCCCCCTGGTATCACGCGCCTTCTCCACGAGTTTTCAGGTAGCGTTCACGCCATCCTATCTTGAGTTCATTATTAATCATGGCTTGCCCTGCCATCTTCGGCCCTCAGGAACCAGACACTCTTAGCACCACTCACTGAACAAAGGAAAGACAGTGAAAGTCATCCTCCCCCTGAGTGATATTTACATTTCACCTAGTTACATAGTGATAGCTGAGTGAAATAGAAATCACTCATATTTCGAGATGTAGCAATTATCAAACAATTTTCACCATAGGCATTAATTCACTAATAAATTCATTTAAATCTGAAGGGAATTTGTAGCGAACCGAAAGCTGTCCTACTGGTAGATATATTTTATGCAAGTAAAAACTAGATATTCGGGCTCGCAAGAGACAGTACCCAGATAGTTGCGGGGCGTTAATCGCGCAATCGTCCCTTGGCGGTTGTGGGGCGGAGGATGCGCGGGACATTCGAGTTTCTCGCGGTTCATGCTCCCCCGTTTGGCCTCGCGACATCATTGCACGCGTCAATTGACGTGGCGAACGGGGTCGCGAGGGTGGAGGGGGTGGATCAAACCATTACACCCCCAACTCTCTCATTTACAAGAGAGGGAGGTGGCAAGCGGTGAGTAAGTGTGTACCTTACGCGCTCCCCGGAAGTGGGACAGCGAGAGAGCTGGCACTCCAAGCAAACGAGAATGAGGTCATGGGGATGTAGGTGCATGTGTCATACAGCGGGATAATCCAGCGGCACGCGTGGCTGGTGGCAATAGGGATGAGCGCATTTGATTGAATCGTAGTCACGGGATACGAACTTCGCACTCTCGCGGCTTGGTAGAATGCATATCCTGACTTTTGAGGTGTGGTATGGATGGGGGGCTGTGGGTTATGGAGGTGGAGGCGTGGCCGGAGAGTGCGCAGGTGATGTGGGGGCATTCAGGCGTAGGGACGGAATGGGGAGCGTGACTGTGTCTGTGGCCACCTGGCTGGTTAGCGTGTTTGCTATAGGGGAGTGGTTAATGGTAGAGGGCAGGAAGGTGGACGAGTCGGCGGGAGGGGCAGCTTCGCCGAGTTGTAGCCACGCAGATTGAGCCTTGTACATCAGTAGAGCGGGCGATGCACAACTGGTGCGCTGTAGGCTGCGGCGCTGCCTCGTCATACCCTAGACCATTTCCTCCCCTCGCCGCGATGTCGCCACCTTGTTATCTCTTGGGGTTGTCATCCCGTTATCCCATTCGTCATCTTGCGACGCCTGCCAGTGGTCGTTGTCACTAGAAGCCAGTGAGGGTAACGGCAGGTGGTGGTTGAGGCCGGGTAAGAATGGGGAGGGGGAGCACCCAGCGTCGACATAGGTGTCGTGCTGTAGGAAGAGGTTAGCTGGTCTGGGGCAAGACATGATGAGCACACCTCGTCTACATTCGGAACAGATTCTGCCATCTGCTATTGCTAGTGAGGGCGTGAGCGTGCAGATAATGTGCAAGTGAGGGCGTTGCAAAAGGGATGCTAGCAGGGGCGCGCACGAGCAGACAGGTGCTTCAAAAGGTCGAGGTGCGGCTGTGGGAGCATGCGCGAGTAGTGCCATAGAGGAGGGTGAGCGAGTTGCCGTGTTGTGTTGCGTGCCACAGGTGGAAAGTCGGGAAGCGGGCAAGCGCTGAGGGAGCCAAGGAGGAGAAGGACGTACTTGTCTTGTTCATGCTGTTGAGTGTTGAGAACTCCCTGAGACGTCCATCAGTGTGCAATGTGCATTGTGGTAAAGAGGGACTTAGAAAAAATAACATGAATTGTGATTGTGTGACGATATCTTCCGTGACTCATGTTCAAACTTTGTAACTTGCTCAATTGTATCACCATCAATGCTCAGCGCTCAGCGTTCAACGTTCAACCACGGCGTCAACGGAGTGTTTCTCAGACTCTATGTGGGATGTTAGAATCTCAGCACTCCTGTGGGGAGGACGATGGCACCCACGGTACGTGTGTCCCAATATCTTAACTCATTATGCCTTCAGGCTTTTCCCAACAGCCCACCTGCTGTTGCCACCCCACCTTCGTCACACCACCCCGCCTAGGCTGCCTGCACAACTACTGATGCAACTTCAACATGCCGGCCCCGCCCACTGGTGCCCTACCAGGTATGTCGTTATTCCTTGGCAAGCATCCACAGCTCAGAAAAGCGGTCCACACTTCCCAGAAAAATGCGCTAACCGTGGGCCTGTCGACACCTTCCCACCACAGCAATACCTCCCGGCCCTCAGTGTGATTCTGGGCGCTCCACGGACACTATCCTCAGGGTGCCACCACTTTCCCATTCAATTGGTGCTCGCCCCCTTGCCGATGCTCGCCCTCTTGATTGGTGATTGCTCTCATCAGCATGGCTCTCTGTTATTCCAGCGTGATCCTGCTAATGCCCCACCACTACAGCAACACCCTCAGCCCCCAAACTCGAGCACTTCCTGTGCATTGCTCCCAACGCGCCACGCTCATTTCCCCCATGGCCGAACCCCGCCAGCGCTTGCCATTCCTAGAGGTTGGCCTTGTCCACCAGTGCCCACTAGGTATATCACTATTCCTTGATGACTGTCCACTAACTTCCACCCTCCAGCGCGACCTTGTCAATACTCACTCGGAGTCACATCTTCCATCTGCATTTGTATGCAGGCCCCTCCACCGGGACTCGCCTTCTCCGTCGACGCTCATGCACTAGGTATATCGCTAGTATTCCTTGATGACCGTCCACTAATCCCTACCCCCCAGCGCAACCTATCCCCCCCCCAGCACGACCTTGCCAATGCTCGCGTCTTCCATCCGCATCTCCACCAGGACCCGCCGTCTCCATCAGTACATGCCCCTTATTAATAGTTAACCACTACATCCTTGCTACATTCTATTAGTCCCTCTTCGAAGTAGATATAAATGTTTTGATATCAAACAATTTATTTCATATTAAAATCTATCTGTCCTAAATGAAAGTCCATCTATCCTAAGTGAAAGTTTCAATAAAAATCACCTCATTGGATATGGAAAATGATACAAGAATGTGGTGACAATCCAATCTTTTTCACTCAGAATGCAATGAAAAACCGTGGACAGATAGTAAATGAAACACATTCGCTCAATTTTCACCATGAATGGTGGTATTCACTCCAAATCAAATGAAAATGTCTTATAATTAGGCAAATATAACTTACTTCTGAGTGAGGGAATTAGTGACTTTCATTATCTATCCTCCGCCCAGTGACTTATTGCGCTTTCCTTCACATCACCTACCCATACTATTAACATTGCATGGCTATTTGCCCTAGCGGATCCTATTCTTTTAGCGCGTTTCCAATCACTGTGAGTGCATTACCCTTTGCGCCTGGTTTCTCTATCAGGCCTTCTATAGAAGTTGTACTTCATTGCTTGGGTTTGTATCTGCCATGCTGTTCTATTTCATTTGATCGCGGATCCCTGTTAATCTCGTTTTCATCTCACACCTTCCATTACCATTTGCTGGCATTGCTTCTTCCCTGGTCAATGTCTCCCCTCTGCTGTCGAACTTGAAGATATAATCCGGTCGTGTAGCGGCGTCACCTCAACCACCCTTCCCAAAAACATAGTACCCCCAAACCAATTTCTACAATATGCCTCCCAAGAAAATTACATCGTGCGTACTCTCTCACCTCCGTATCCGCAAGATAATCTTATGGTTCCTAGTCATACCGCTGTCAAGACAGGCCCTACAACCCCCAAGGCCACAGCCACCGCCAGTCCATCCAAGCGTAAAGCGATTTACATTTCTGATGGCTCGGTCTCTGAAGTGTAAGCTTGGCCACCCCTTCTACCCCTCCTCAATTTGCGCTTAATATTCACCCAGGGATACGCCGTCGCCATCAAAAAAGGCCAAGTTCAAGAGCACATTGCCCGCGCCAGGCGGAAGCGATTTTGATAATCTCCCTGCTTTTTCTACCGTGTATAAACATTTCACTTAATATTGATCTATCTCATAAAGTACTTCCAGAGTGTCTCAGTCTTCAGGGCCAGGCATCTGTCGCAAGTTGAGTTTCGGTTCTCTCCCGTAAGTCTTCACTTTAATCACTCTGATAAATGATCTAATACTTCAGCAGTCCCGGTACAGGGGAGGACTCCCCCAACACGGCTCATGGCGATCGGTCCACTGGCGCCACATCCTCAACGCGTCCAGTGTTAGTCCTTGTTTTCTCATGTTTGTAGCGGCATTCTCACATCTTTTTATCAGGAGGACAAAGATCCCAACGGAAAAAGCAATCTTTAATAATGCTCTCCGAAGGTTTGCCTCCCACTATCCTTTTCCGCCTGAACATTATTGATCATTCATGCCTAATAAAACCATCCACTAGCACCCCAAAGACCAAGAAAGCTACAGCTCCAATCGGGGACGATTTCTCTGACCCCTCGGATACCGATCTACCTGCTCCTCCACGTTTGGTCCTTCCCTCCCCTGGAAAAACAAGGGCAGTATGGTCTCGGGCTCCTATTCCCACAACCCCTCCACCACCTGAAGCAGCTCCCCCCTCTCCGGAGATCCCAGGATCACCAGCCACCACCATGGCTATTACACCCCCACTCATTATTGCACCCCCACTCGCTGTTACGCCCCCACTCACTGCTATGCCCCCTCCTTTAGCTGTTACACCTTCCCCCCTCCCAAATGCCCGTCGCTCCATCCGCGCCGGAAAGCAGAGAGCTCCCACACCTTTTACTCCCCCGCCTGTCCCCACCATGCCATTCACAACACCTCGGGCTCGTTCAGCACGTTCTCATAAGCAGAGACTCATTACTCCTGATTCTCCGAGTTCACCTGCTACCGCCACCAACTTTAAAATACCCAAACTTGCGATTGTCCCCGATCACGAGGCTGTTGAGTCGGGCAATGAGGGCGCCCTGTCGGGGGAAGAGGCCAGAGAAGAGGCGGTCTCATCGGGTGAGGAAGGCTCTGCTGTAGAAGATAAGGAGAGTCAAGATGCGGGCGAAAATTCAGGAACAGATGATGGATCGTAAGTCCACCTGTTGATGTTCCCCGATTTTCCTTGCTGATTTTCATAGGTCCCCACAAGCAATTCCCGCAGCAGCCACACAGGAGACAGTTATGTGTGATTCACTACAAGACCCACAGTTGCGTCCATATTATGTTGGTCTCCCGTTTCTTGAGTAAGTTTATCTTTTATCTTCACCAAATGTATTCTTAATCATTTACCTCCCACAGCCAAGTTTGCGATGTTCAATCCTATGGGTCAGGAGATTCACAACCTGGCTCCGCGCGGGCCGAATTTTCTGCCCTTGTGTCGGTCATATCCCAGTCTTCCATCAAGTACGTTCCTTGTCACCTCTGTCCTACCTTCATTGATCTATCCCCCATTCCTTAACAGATCTCTTAAAAAAGGGCTGTTGTTTGAAAGAAGTGGCTTCTTTGTAAATACCGCGCGTATTCACCCTAACCGATTAACCACTGAAGGAGGCCGTCTCAAAATCGCTGTGGGGGACCGCCCTGTCAATGCCGTGGGCATAATGCTTGGCGTTACCACTGAGTGCCTCCTCGCCGAAACCGGCACATATGGCTCTGTAAATGCCTATAACGTCCACCGGATCACCATAGCGCCATTTAAACAGGAGTGGCGCCGAGATGTCGCCGTTTGGGGGAACTTGCTTGGATTCACACTGATTACAGGTTCTCACTCCCATCTCGGCATGTCGTTCACCACTCGCAAAGAATCTGGGACATCGAGTGCAGTGCAACAAATGACTGGTAAGACTGAACTGATCCATTTTTGTCCTATCATGCAACTCACGATATCCCATCAGGCACCATCAGGACGCCGGGGACATCGGTTTTAACAACAGTTACAAGCCCTCTCTCCCCAGCTAAATCAAACTGAAATCTAATCCCGTACCCCGCATCAAAGGGTTTTCACGAGCAAAGTAAGTTGTATTGCTCGTTTATTGCGTCATCAAATCAACTCATCGTTTCAGTCCCCATCTACGACAGCAGAGCACGTAGTGGCCACCATTTCATGTTCAGTGACGAAAACTTTCAGTCTTTAACACAAATGCCACTCTACCGCGGCGGTGGTGTTGATCTCCCATTCCAATCCCTTGTTGCAGTTGGATATACACTAGGTTGCTATGCGGGTACCAATGGACCTATTCTATCCTCCAACATTCAATTTGTCGTCCTGCTTGGTGTCCCTACGTCTTAGTTGTCGCTGTATTGTGTTAGCCTCTTTCGAATAAATCTTTGCGCCCAATTCCCAGAGATAAAAGAGAATCAGCAGGCCAAGCACTAGCTCTGGTACACAGTGAACGAAATATGCCACCTGAGTGGCCGGATGGTGGCCCCGCGACCCATGCACACTCGGTAAACCCGACCGTGCCCAATAGTTATTAGAAAATATATAATATATAATTAATATTGAGAAGTACAGTCTTTGCCAAATTGCTGAACCCACCACGCCTCCCGTGCGACCCGATGTGCCACCCCACTACCGCGTCAGACATGCGTTATGTGCCCAGCCTGTTCCGAGTTCATAGCGATAGATGGTATCGCTAACATTAGTATGCGGCAGACAGGACTAGGGATGGGCCACATCTGGAAGACAAAGTTGTACACAACAAACTTGTGCATCTGCCGCTTGATCAACAGCAGGATGTACCACACCTATACAAAGAGGTACTTACCTTAGGCGGCCCGGTTTCAGCGAATTTTTTGTGAGCTGAGGTAACCTGCGGGGTTTCACTAACTGTGAAGCTGGGGAAACGGGTGTTTTGAGATGGATGTTAGGGCCGCGTCTATAATCAAATGAAGGACTTGCAACGACTCACAAGGCGTTATTAGTTCAAAACCCAGAGCCCCTGAGCGTGATGGACCTCCACCCAGGGTTGATATTGGAGCCTTGGTCTCCCGAATCGCCAGTAAGCGGGATGGGCAAAGGCCCCCTGACAGTAGCGCGAGAACATCTGGCGGACCAGGAATCTCCTGGTCAGTCACGTGAATGTTGAACATTGAACGTTGATGTGACACTGCGGCCAGGTGGCAAAACCAAACCTAACCTGTGTGTTTCGCAGTTTGCGAGTGGGTGTCTGTTTAGCAAGAGGTGCCTAGCCCAAGAGTCATGACTTCAATGCGAGGGCACAGCCCTATAGAAGAGAATGGATGTGCCAATGCGCGACTGAAATGCGTGCCAAAAGCTTGTTATTCTAGGTGTCTACTGAGGTCTCTATATATCGGAGCTAAACGGCCATGAGGTATAGTAGAATGTAGGTAATACTATGTAATGGAGCTGCGGACCGATGAGGAACTATGCGAGAGACATGTGGAAGATACGGCTAGGATCGGAATCGAAGCGCGATCTCGACGCGTTCGGAGCGGAATGGGTGCGATCTGTACTGTAAGAGTGCGACGAATGTGCCTAATGCGCCCAATATCAGTAGGAGATGTGAGATGCGAACCCCTAAACGATAAGCTTGCTTATCAACATCAAACATCAAACCCAGCCAGACTGTTGGCATCTTGAGTCTTGAAGCTTGAAGCTTGATCCTTATAGCTCTCTTGTGTAACCTTTTGAACTGCATCCATGAACAGGCATAATCTAGCATATCTATGCTTCATTTTTACCATCGCCTGGTTGATTTCTATCCTGTCGGCGAACGTAACCAACACTCCCCGCCATTCACTGTGAGTTCCCTATTTGCTTTAGGCATGCCACAGCGTGTGTCTAACCATTGCTTTTCAGCTTATCTGTATGGACACCTTGAGACCAGGCCCAGAAATTTGTATTGCTCCTGCACGGACCGTGCCAAAACTCCCTGTCACTGTCATGCCACACCGAAAATCCAGAATGGGTACAGCCAGCTGCCCAATCCCTGCTGCCCCCCCACGCGGCTCCAGGATTTTGTCAGCGATATGCATTGTTGGCCGTCTGCCCCACTTGTCAATGGCATGTGCTATTGGCCGCACGTTCCACGTATGCCGACTCTTCTTGGGTGCTCAATATGATGTATTACCTTGTACACGTATTCACAAAATCCATGTTCTTGCATCATTATTATATAGCTATGTATAGGTGGTCTATTTACATATACGCCATGCCAATGAATCACATTTCCTCTATTTCTCGTTGCCTTTCTTTGACATTGCGTCGGAATTGTATGCTCTGCCACGATTTTTGTCAGTTATTTTTGAGTAGGTCGGATCCCTGCTATATTGAATCCACCCGCGCACGTCAATACCTGCGAAGAGGTAAATGGGATATATACTTTTTGCTCACGCTCCACAGGCTAGGCTACTCGGTGCCTCACCAACATTGCCTACGGTGGTTATTCGTGGTTTACAATATTCTGACCTTGATTGACGATGCCTGCACACTGGTCCCCCATCCCCATTCCGTCTCGATCCTGACCAGGGGTTGTCTTAGACGGGCTACATTTCAATGGTGAATGACACAACAGTATTACACCGCGATACGCCTAAAGGTGGTGGTCGGGCATATGTATTTCATCGTGATGTCATACACCCATTTCTGATTTCAGGTGATGGCAACATTGCTTCAGAAACAGTCCTACGTTATGTCGATCACGTCGACGATATCGGGCGGGCAAAATATCCCGTCAATGATAACTTCGTTCATGCCAATATCCCTCTACAATACATCATACGACACATACCGATCAAGATGATTCAGAAAATCGCAAAAATTCACGGTATCAAGATAGGTTTGCATGTTGGAAAAGATGATCTCGTGAGCGCTTTTGAGTGCCATTCGTGCGTAAATTGTACACTTTTCACAAACATATTCATTCCAGTGCTTTCAGAGGCAGCAAAATCAAAAGCCCGTTCACTTGAACGATTTCGTAATCTTAGCCAGCAGGATATCGACAAAAATAACACCACGCGACGTAAGAAGTATGCTTTGAATTCGCCCGCAACCCCCAGGTGTGTGCCAACACCAATGTTCCCCCCTCCTCCACTAACTGAAACATTATCACGCACTATCATAAAAGATTTTTGCCAAGATTTGGCGCCCAAGAGGTTGGAGGAGAGTGGCTGCGCGGTATGTGGTCAACTCACGCCTACGTCTGAATTAAGCCGGCTTAAAAGTATTAAAGGTCTTTTAAGCATCCTTGAAGCCCCAGGTGTAACGAGAATTGAAAGACAATCCAGCGCTGAACCGATCCGAGAATTTAGGGGTGCAGTGTTAGATTATCGCTGCAACAGGGTTTGTGATGGCTGTCGGCGCTCCCTCAGGAAAGGGCAGGTTCCCCGTTTGGCATTGGCTAGGGGGCTATGGCTGGGGAATGTTCCTGACGAACTTGCGTGTTTAAATTTTGTAGAAAAAATCTTGATTGCAAGAATTCGTCATAATTGTTGTTTTGTCCGAGTCGCCTCTGGAATGCGAAAAATGGTGTCGCACGTCGTCGCTTTCGAATCACCCATCCCAAAGGTATATAAGGCACTGCCCCCACCATTAGAAGACTTGGACGATGTTCTCGTGGTACTTTTCACGGGGCCGTCAAGGCCAACTCAGGAGGATTTTTCTCGCACTCCATTGTTGGTTCGGCGTAATTATGTGGCAAGGGCACTGACATGGTTGAAACTAAATCATCCTGATTACGCCGACCTAGAAATTTCTTTGGACAATCTTAATAGGTACCCCGAGAACGGGCCGCCAGTTACAGTTGAATACCGTCAGGAGTTCACAAATAAGGTCGCTGAGGGTACCAGCGTGTTCGATAATGACTATGAAGATGGTGCTGAACAAGGCAACTGTCCTTTCATTGTTCATGGGATCACTGGCGACCAACTGGAAACAAAAACCGTTGAATCGTTAAAGGGAATCGCGCTTAGACATTGGAATAGCGGTGGAAGGGTTCTTGCAATCGGTCGTGAGTCTAATCTCGAATCGATCTACAAGAACCCAGGGCTCTATCCTCAAATCTTCCCCTGGCTGTTCCCATACGGCCTTGGCGGAATTGGCTCGACGGCGATATCTGATAAAGTGCATAAAAAATGGTTGCTCATGTATCACGACAAAAGGTTTCAGATGGACGTGAATTTCCCCTTCGTCGCATTTAGTCACGAACAAATCAAGGCGAGTACGACGAGTGGTTTTCTACTTGCAGAGACTGAGAAGTTCCATGAAATCACGAATAGGCTACTGAATGTGAACCAGAACGTATTAGCCGATCTAGCCAAACGGATGTCCGAGGGTGAACACATTAGACCAGAATCTGAGGATGAAAGAAATTGTTTCCAGGTAATAAGAGACTTGGACCACGTAGGCGGCAATGTGAAAGGATCTGTCACCAGTAAAAAATATATGCGGAATGAGATTTGGTCACTCATTTCGTATGAGGGCGCACCATCATGGTATATCACATTATCACCGGCCGATAATAAACATCCTATCTGCCTATATTTTGCGGACACAAAGGAGGAGTTTCGTCCATTTACCCGACCGCACGATGAACGTATTCGTCTGATCACCCGAAACCCCGTCGCGGGTGCACGCTTTTTCAACCTCATGATTAAGGCATTTATTCTACATGTCCTTGGAGTTGATGCGGGACGCCCAGGCCTGTATGGCGATACATCAGCTTATTATGGTACAGTTGAACAGCAAGGCAGACTTACACTACATCTACATATGTTATTGTGGATCAGAGGCGGCCTAACGCCTGAGGAAATAAGGAAGCGCATCGTTGATCCCGACTCCGACTTTCTTTCGAAGATGGTCGAGTATCTTGAAAGTTGCCACTCGGGAGAGTTTAGCACAGGAAGTCAGGAAGAGGTGTTGTCGAATGTTGAGATTTCTGCGAAAGATGAGAATTACCTGGACCCGACGGAAACCTTGCCAGAGCCGCCCGCGGCCCCTTGTAAACGAAAGTGTGGAGCGTGCAAGATATGTACCACTGCAAATTCATGGTGGTCAGTATTTCAAAGGGTTGTAGATGATATCGTGTCGCGGTCAAATATACACAAGTGCGGCACGAATAAAAATAGAGATGGCTCACAAAACAAGGCTCGCGCCTACAAGGGATGTCTTGACAATATGTGGGGCAAATGTAAAGCACGATTCCCTCGCCCAACTTTCGCTCACAGTGAAGTAGATCCTGTGACAGGCGCATTAAATCTGAAGAAAAAAGAACCATGGATCAATACCTTTACCCCGGTTGTGAGCTATCTATTTCGGTGTAATACCGATATTACTAGCATGAGATCTGGTACAGCAATCAGAGCCGTTCTGATGTATGTTTCAGATTACATTACCAAGGTATCATTGAAGACGCATGTAGTATTTGACAGTGTTCGGCCATGTTTCAGAAGAATTCAGAAATGATTGGTGGAAGTGAGACCCGCAGGGAGAAAGCAAGGCGACTAATGACACGAATTGTGAATAACTTGAGTGCGAAAATGGAGATTGGAGCGCCAATGGCCTGTATGTACCTGCTTGATATTCCAGACCATTATACTAGCCACACCTTTGTGCCGTTCTATTGGCAAAGCTTTGTCCGTGAGGCCCAAAAACCATGGGATGCCACCAGCGAGACCCCCAGTGCTGTTACACAGCCAGAAAAAGTGGCACTTCTTAGACGCAGGGGACGAATAGTTGGTTTATCGCCTGTCTTTGACTATATCTATCGGTCGCCTGAGCTGGAACAGATGAACCTTTATGAATGGATATCAAGATGCAAACGCGAGAAGATGAAACAAAAGTCAGACCATCGTGAATTGGGGGAGCAGATGGCGAATTTAAATGATAAAGATTCTTATGATTGCTTTGAAGATATGGACGGTGATGTTTTTGGGGCCTCGCTGAGCAATGATGGCCCGCCGAACGATAAGAGCGCGCCTGACAGTCCACCGACAATGATGACCCACTTGAGGGTGATGACTCTGGCACCGGTCTGGCTGGTGGAAAGAAACCTGGGTCGAATCTCTTTTTTTTCACAGACGAGCATCCTCTGGCACAGACGCATGTGTCCAGATGCATGTCGCAGGACAGTACTGTGGTACCCAACTTTGTGGGACCACCGTTACCACGCTGTGACCAAGGCGATCGTGAGAAGTACTGCCTGACTATGTTAACGCTCTTCAAACCCTGGAGAAGTGGACTTGACCTAAAAAAGACCAACAGACCTGGGACGAAACCTTCGTGACCCACGAGTTTATGGAGAGGGAGAGAACCCTCTTACAGAATTTTAATATTCGTTACGAATGTCTGGACGCGCGCGATGACTTCCGTGCGCAGATGAAGAAAGGAAGCGCAGTGCTTCCTAGCTGGGCGACGCCGGATGATGACACCGTGCGGGACTTTGAACAGCAGGGTGCGGATGTGTACGACGATGCCCTTGGTCACGATCCCACACTAGCAGAAGACATAGATGTATCCAATGAGCTGGGCCAACAAGAGAAAAATAGACAATAGCACCTTGCAACTATGAAAGACGTGATGATGAGATTGGGATGGCACGAACCGAACGTACATCTCGTGTCAAATGAGTACACTTTGGAATCAACACCACTGACTGTGATTCAATCAGGGAGTCAGTGGAAGGCCACGGTACAGAAGAAAAAGGCACAGGTTCTCGAAGAGCGCGCACAACATCTACCAAGAAATCCCACTGAAGTTGGCCCGCCAAAGATCACATCAGGCGGAAACGATGTACGAATAATTGACAAAACATACTTAGAAAAGTGGGGGACACCAGTGCGGTGGCGGCCAGAAGTCGACAAGGTTGCGCGTGATTTCATGCTAAATAACGAGCAGGAGAGAGCATTCCGGATAGTCGCAAACCATGCATCTATGCCACAGAGCGAGCAATTGAAGATGCATATTGGGGGAATGGGCGGTACCGGAAAGACGCAAGTGTTGAAGGCATTAATGGAATACTTTAAGATACGAAATGAGTCACATTGCTTTGTTGTGGTGGCACCAACGGGCAGTGCCGCAGCTCTTTTAGGTGGATCGACATACCATTATATGTTTGGCATCAATGAAAAAGCGGGAAGACATATATCGAATATACAACTTGCCCAAGTCAAGACAAGGCTTTACGGTGTGGATTATATCTTCCTAGACAAAGTTTCAATGCTCTCTTGCCGAGACCTGTATCAAATCAGCGCGTGACTTGCCCATGTTATGAATGAGGCGGATTTGCCTTTTGGTGGGCTAAGCATGATATTCACTGGTGATTTTGCTCAACTACCCCCTGCAATAGGACAAGAAAATGCCTCCTTATATAGCCGGACAGTTGGCAGTAGGTCGACGGTAATGCGAGATCAGGAAGCAGTGATGGGGAAAGCCCTTTGGCATCAGGTCACCACTGTGGTAATCTTGAGACAGAACATGAGACAGGCAACGCAATCATTGGATGATAGTCACCTTAGGGAGGCTCTGAGTAATATGCGCTTTAAAGCATGTACGCCCACTGACCTTACATTTTTGCGCACAAAAATTTCAAGTACTGTACCTGGACGTTCATCTGTCACGGCAAGGGAATTCAGAAATGTATCAATTATCACTGCGATGAATATTCACAAGGATGCAATAAACTCTCTAGGGTGTGAGAGATTCACGCGTGAGTCCCAGCAAGAACTGGTTCATTTCTATTCCGAAGATTCAATCAGCTCACAAGAAGAACAAGAGCTGGGGAAAACGAACGTTGGATCAAAAGGTCGCTTGAATGTGCGTACGATCCCACAGGGGGTACAGGATATCCTCTGGGAGCAACCACATAGCGCCAACTCCAAGAACATCCCAGCGAAACTTTCTCTTTGTGTCGGAATGCCAGTAATGATAAGAAATAATTCAGCAACCGAGTTATGCATTACAAAAGGTCAGGAAGGTGTCGTTTATGCCTGGCAGTCGATGAGGGGTTCTAGAAACCAAACGCTCTTGGATACCCTGTTCGTCAAATTAATAAATCCACCACAGACTGTCAAATTCGATGGGTTGCCTGATAATGTTGTACCAATTACGAGAACAACTGTTAATGTTGTATGCTCCTTGCCTGATGATACGTCCATTAATATCTCCCAGAGCCAAGTGGAAGTATTGCCTAACTTTTCCATGACGGATTATGCATCGCAAGGTAAAACAAGGATTTACAATGTTGTTGATTTAAACAACAGTCGATCTCACCAATCCTATTACACCGCGTTGTTGCGCAGCACTTCCGCAGCGGGCACAGTGATTTTGCAAGGGTTCGACGCTAAAAAAATCACAGGGGGAGCTTCAGGTGCACTTCGTCAAGAGTTTTGCGAACTTGAACTATTGAACAACGTGACGTACTTGAAATATTAGGGTAAACTGCCTGCCGGGATTGAAGGCGATCGCAGGAACACAGTTATCCACGTGTTCCGTGCGTGGAAAGGCGAATGTTATGTGCCTCCGAACCTCCACAAAGCGATCCGCTGGAATAGGTCAGACCCATTTCTAGAATCTGGAGTAGAAGACTTGCATTGGAAAATACTCTGCCCTTCAGATTTGAAGACCGATACAAAAAGCCCTCCACCAAAGACAACAATGTTCGTACCAGTAGAGAGGGTCGTGGCACTCAAATCGCAGGGCGTCATACCAGGACCCACCCCAACAAAAAGAAAGGCCAATCCAGAAGTAGGAATATCAGGTTCCAGTCAGTCCCAGGATCATTCAATTAAAAAAAAGAAGATCATGCACAATACCACTGATGCGACATCTAATGTGTCGATTTCGCTGGGCATCCCACGGGGGACACAGTGGAGCAACAATAGTTGCGCTTACAATTCTGTAATCTCGATTCTATATAACATCTGGGCTGATGGGGACATCACGAGCGAAGATTTGGAAGATATGAATGGGCAGTACCTAGGGTTATTAGCAGACGGCTTCAAGGGTATCGATGGCCCAGGTGAATGTGCCGTGAGTCAATTGGAGGAAGTACGCGACAATTTGAGAAGGCAGTTGAGCAATGCATCACCGACAGACTTCGAGTGGGGGGCACAAACAAGTGTCCATCAGATCCTGAGTAATCTTCTGGAATCGAACGTACCGATTATGACATCGGTGAGATGTTGTTGAAGAGGCCATAGAGTAGAAGGATCACAATATTCACAAAGCAATATATTGAATGGTTTATTACTTTTATCGAGGAGCATGCGCGGGTCTTTGCAAGAATACTGTAATAGCTTTGAGATAGAAACGACAAGCTGTTGTAATATTTGCCAAGAACCGTTGATAAGGAAGCATACATTCTTGTCCGCACCCCCATTGTTGGCATTTGATATGTCCACTTGCCGCCGTGATTGTCTGCCAAATCAGAATTTATGTATCGCAACCTTGGAGTCACAAGTAGAAGCCCATTATAAATTGAAAGGAATTATCTATTACAGCAATAATCACTTCACTGCATGGGTAATCTTGCCCTTGGATAGAGTGTGGTTTCATGATGGGATGGAAACCGGCCCAGCAATGGAATACGAGGGGACATTATCTCCGTCCCTCAACCTAACATCGCGCAATTCAAGGCCTGCTGTGGTGGCCATATACACGCGGGTTGGGGATGGTACAAGGTAGACGGAGGCAATGTGAAGGCGGGCGTTGGTCATTCGTGGGTGCAAGCGACGAGCCCTCGAGATGGCGTAGGAAGGAGAAAGGTATTGAGGGAAGGCGATAGGAGCCACACTCCTAAGGAGTGAGGGAACAGATTGAGCCGAGTGATGGGGAAAGTGAGTGGGCCTTACCTCAAGATGACGCGGGGAAGGGTGGGAGCAGCGATGAGGGAAGGCGGCAGGAGCCACGTTCCTGGAGAATGGAGTGACATATCAATGGATGGATTGGTCGCCAAGTGATGGGGAGAGTTCAACGAGCCTTACTGCAAGTTGAAACGGAGGTACCGCACTAGGGAAGGTGGCAGGACCCATGTTCCCGAGCGGACTGAAAAGGACATCAGATTCCGAATGATGGGGGTGAATCGCATGACGCCCTACCAAAGAAACCGGCGGCGCAGCGAGATCCTGCGTTGGCTCATGACACCTAACAACCCCAGTACAATTGAAGTCTAATAGACCCATGTCCCCGAACAGGCTGAAAAGGACATCAGATTCCGAGTAGTGAGGGCAAATCCGATGACGCCTTACCAATGAAATCGATGGCGTGGCGAGATCCTATGTCGGCTCAACAATGCAATCACAGCAGCCCAGCCACTACATAAGATTGAAGTCCAAGAGACGGTAATCACAGTGGTAGTCAGTGATGAGGTCGATGGGCCTTACCCTGAGACGACACGGGGGTACGAGTCAGCAGGACCCATGTGCCCAAGTGGGACGTGGACATCCATTCCGAAATGTTTTCCATCGTCGCGGTGTTTGCCGTGATGCCATTTGTCACGTGTCTACAATCACTCACCGCAAGCTCTACTCCATCTCTCGCAAATAAGATGTGCGTACCCCACTTCTGGTTAGTAGATCCAGATTCTTGTGTATCTAGTCCCCATGTATATGATTCTATGCATT
>JADNYI010000181.1:0-72801 GCA_015501065.1 Infundibulicybe gibba | reverse complement strand
GTCGCCTCAGCGCTGACTTCCTTTGTTTTATTGATGATGCTCCATCCAGATATTCAGAGGCAAGGGCAAATGGAGCTCGACCAGGTAATTGGAGGTCGGCTTCCTACATTTGAAGATCGCGAGTTACTACCATACGTGTCGGCCATCATTAAAGAAACCCTTCGTTGGGCTCCGGTTGCCCCCTTAGGTTTGTAAATTTTGGTGTCAAACGAACGTTTGTGATCATGGATATAGGGTTACCCCATCGCGTTACGCAGGATGATGTCTATGATGGCTATTTCATACCGAAAGGAACAGAATTTATGGCCAATATCTGGTAAGGGCGTTTGGATATTAGCTTTGTTGAATCCTAATCGCGGGCTAGGGGAATCACCCACGACAGCGACCTTTATCCAGACCCAATGATTTTCAACCCCTCCCGCCATCTAGGCGATAGCCCCCAGCCCGACCCCCTCAGATATGTCTTTGGGTATGGCCGTCGCGTGTGCCCAGGTTCGTAGGGGATTAATCTACTTGAGACCCATACATGAGATATCCTCGCAGGCGCACATTTCGCTGAATTATCATTGTTCCTGAACATTGCGAGCATCCTGGCCTGCTTCAATATCAGTAAGGCTGTTGACGAGGACGGTAAGGAGGTCGAACCCTCTGTCGGGTGGACGACCGGAGACACAACGTCCGTCCAATGCAACCGTGATCATGACCTAACTCTGACGAACTTATCTAGACACCTTTTGCCCTTCAAATGCCGCATTAGCTCTCGCTCCAATGATACGGCCACCTTGATAAAGTCCGCAATCATCTAATTCCTCCACTGTGACACACCCAAGTCGAGTCGTATGCGGTATGTCTGATATGTTCGAACTAAGACGTTTTTATTGTCCTCTTGGTCCGACCAAGTGTATGCTAAATGTAAGAGGTTGGCCAAATACACAGTCGTTTTGCCTCGTTGCCCCGACGCCCCCTCCCAACAGTGCTAACCCATCCATCGTCGTGACTGTCATAGGAATTGAGAAAGCGGAGACATTGATCGCCACCAGCACGAGCTGCTGCGCAATCGAGGAATCCAAGATTCTGCCACAGCCCCAGTGTTTGTATTGTACACCCGAGCCGCTGGGAATACATGCAATCTAACTGTATCACAAGGCCACCGTAGATGCTGTTCATGGCGATACTCCTGGACCCGGCCCCGCGCTAGAGCCTGGATAGGCACATGAGAGGCCATTCTGTGGGTGAAATGCTGCTACTGTCCAGAGGAGGCCCAAAACACTACAGATGTCATCACATGAAGATCCTTGCTGCATGGTGGACGTGAATCTGGGCTGTGCCAAAATTTTTGGGGGATGTGTGGCTACTTTGTTGGCGCCCTACAGTGGCGACTCGCACAAGCCTGCTCAGAGTCATCTTGCAAGCTTCCTAACGTTTAATAACATCCCAACCTTATATTTGGGATGTAACGTGGCTAATGAAGATTCTGTAATTCGTTTCTTCGCTTGATGTTGATGATTTATGCGGACGGGAATGGTGGATTTAAACTTGGTTCATTTGAGGGTGCTTGTAGGCACCCTGGGTGCGCCGCGTACAACGCACATTGATGTAGTGGCAGGTGCCGAGGAAAACTATTTTGAATCAGGGTCAGCACTGTTTCCAGCTGTTTTCGATTGTCGGTTGTGCACACGTACTGGCACTAGTGTGAGCGTCTATTTGGGGCTGTCATTCCCATCCTTGCTACGCCCATGGAGTCACTTATTGCAGGCTTGGCCTTCATAACAATCCTTGCACTCTTCATAAGGTCCAGATACAAGCGGCAACTGCCCTTCCCTCCTGGACCGAAAGCCAAGATTCTGTCTGGGAATGTCCATCAGATGCCAAGTAAGGAGCCATGGCTGGTATTCGCGGCATGGTCCAAAATACATGGTACGTGTACTCATTTGCCTATTATTCTGCCATAAACCAAGCAGGAGTCCGGTGGAATAGGACCACTGATACATTTCCGCATTTTCAACCGAAGGACGATCATCATCAATTCAGCCAAAATCGCTGTGGAACTTCTGGATGGGCGATCAACTATATATTCGGACCGGCCTTTCTCCTGGATGGCGGGAGAACTCGCTGGGCGCAAACGCACAATGTTCCACCTACCATATGGGGATCCGCGTTTCAAGATCTACCGGCGGCTCCTCCATTCTGGCTTGAACCCCCGCGTAATACACACATACCAACCTATACAATATCAGGAGACTCGCATTCTTTTGAAAGGATTGCTCAATAATCCTGCTGACTTTACTCAACACATTCGAAGGTAGTTTGATAACCTGTTTGGGGGGGAGCGGTCCGATAACTCGAAGCGCGCTTGACCCACAGGAATGCAGCCGCTGTGATATTGAATGTGTCATATGGATATCAAGTCAAAACGAATGATGATCAATTTGTAAATGACATCGAAGAGGGATTTCGCATCACTGCGATATCGGGAATCAATGCTCCAGGGAAATATCTTGTTGAAACATTCCCATTTTGTGAGTTCGATTCAAATCATCGGCCGGTCAGCCTGACATTCTGCAGTGCGCTTCCTGCCTTCATGGTTCCCTGGGGCATCATTCAAATTGACGGCAAAGCGGCTCAGAGAGCGTCTATCGTTCATCGAACAAGCCCCCTATGAGTGGGCGGAGAATAATATTGTACGTGAATTCGGTTCCGAGTGAAACCCAGTGTACCTAGCGGGGCCGCACTGATAGTCCACTGGGAATTACGTCGACTCATTTGTCTCCAAACATCTGACATCCGGTACAATCACAGCGAGTGATCAGGAGAATCTCAAATGGTGTAGCGCCGCGCTCTACGCTGGAGGGGCAGACACTGCAAGCGATTTCATTACATCTAAAATTATTCCGATAACGTCCCTTCCAGACCGCCTCAGCGTTGACCACCTTCTTCCTATTGATGACACTCCACCCAGATGTTCAGAGGCGAGCACAGGTGGACCTTGACCGGGTGGTCGGGTCGGACAGGCTACCTACGTTCGAGGATCGAGAGCTGCTGCCATACGTGTCAGCCATCATCAAGGAGACTCTTCGTTGGGCGCCAGTTGCTCCCTTGGGTTTGAGCATTCAAGTTTGAAAATCGGGTGAATATTCACGATCGTAATGTAGGATTGACGCATCGCGTCATGCGGGATGACGTTTACGAGGGGTATTTCATACCAGAGGGAGCGAGGGTCACCGCCAATATTTGGTAAGGGTGCTTTGATTCGACATCATCATGTCATAATCGCAGGGCTAGGGCAATCACTCACGACAGCGAGGTGTACCCAGATCCCATGACCTTCGACCCCTCCCGCCATTTAGGCGAGAATCCCCAACCTGACCCCCTCAGATACGTCTTCGGATATGGTCGTCGGGTGTGTCCAGGTTCGTTAGGATGTTCACCTACTTGAGATTTGTGCATGAAATGTCCACCTCCAGGTGCACATTTTGCTGAACTGTCGTTGTTCTTGAACATCGCCAGCATCCTGGCTTGCTTCAATATCAGCAAACTTGTCGATGAGGATGACAAAGAAGTCGAGCCCCCCGTCGGATGGACGACTGGGATCACAACGTCTGTCTAGTGAAACCATGGCTATCACTCAGCACTGACGGACATGTTTAGGCATCTCTTACCCTTCAAGTGTCGTATTCACCCTCGATCCAATGATGCTGCTATCTTATTCAGCACTTGATTCGAGGTCCGTCTAATTCCTTCATCAAGACGCATTCTAGCTGGACAAATGCGTAGTCTACTAAATATGTTCGAACTGGAGACAATTTTAACCCGTCGTATCTATCAACTGCACTTGTCATATGCCCAAGAATCTTGCACTATTATGCGACCTCTTCATTAGCCTCACCCAGGTGTGATACCCAACGGTCAACCGTTGCGCTGTATTCTGATTCGCTATATTTGGACATGGTTTAGTGAGTCCTGTGCTGACGCCAATGGGCGAGTAGTGGACTGAAGTCTGAGCCAATACCGCTGATGGCGGCGTGCTGCGTCAATGACTTGCATGACAACTTATAACCCGATCGTCCCCTCCAATTTCCGAGCCCGCAATTCACAATAATCAAGCAACCAATTATCGAGGTAACTAAAATGCCCACACCTCAATACTCATAACCGTATACTTTTCTCCACCCACGGAACTCTAAGAGTGATCTAGCGGATCTTTGGGAGATGAAGGCCTTTTAGTCGTGTAATTGGGGCACCGCAATTTGGTAGTGCCGTTACCACAATTCCCGGCTTTTGTCTCCCTAGCTAGAAGTTGGAAACGTTTGGCGGGGTCTTTGGGCATTCCAGGGGTCCCTTTTCTCGGGCTAGAGAATATAGACTGATCACCACGCTACTGTAGTGGATGGTCAGTGTAACGACCGCGGAACCCCCTCCCAGTTCTTCACTAGAACGCATTTTCAGATCAATCCAATCATCTTGAAATTAATTACAACAAGAGTAGTGTTCACCCGAAAAGATACCAGGAACCCGTAAGACGAAGGGTTGCGTTATACATATAACATTGTTCCAGTATCGTCCAACGGTGGGGCGGCTGTGGATGGAACGTGCCGCGTCCACGCCAGCGTCCCAACGATCGTCCTTTGCAGGGGCGCAGCCAGCCGTTAAATTCCGAGACCTGAGATCTCCCAGTGGGAAGTTGACGCGGCTTCCTCGCTGTCAAAAAGGTTGTCCTGGTCCTGGTCCCTCCTGGATACCGGTATGCAACGGTACGTAGCAAACCGCTAGACTGAGTGCAGAAATCACTGTAGCGCGCACGTTTCCTATCTCATAATGGCTCGCTCGTCTCCGTAGTGTACCTGGGCCAGGTTGTAGGTGCGCAGGAGGTAGAAATCCCGAGCGCAATGCGATACGGAATGGGTAGTGCCGGGCTACATAGGTCCCTATTTGTCCGGCTGACGGTTGTGGGGCAGCGTGATGCTTGAGGGACTGTCGATGCTGTGGTGATTGACTCTCAAATATAATTTACTAGAGATTCTGTACTACTAGCATGTTTAATAAAGACTGTCATGAAAGATCGTGAGATTAACCACTCACCCATCCTAGGCCCAAACCTGGCACCTGCTCACCCGATCCTCTACCTTCCCCGCATACTTGCTCGGATGCGCCATACCCTCCCGCGCGGTGCCTAAAAACCGCCCTTTCCACCACCTCTGCCCCTCCCCGCGCTACTAGTAGATTTATAGCACGCGCAAGTCAGGGCAATAGGAAAACGCACTGATACATTCGTAGGTGTGCGCGGAAATATCCTCGATGTATCACGCTGATGATGCACCAAAATATCGAAGCCAATATTTTTAAGCCGGTATTAGGCTGAGCCAGGCCAAGCTGGTCGCTAGCAACGGTCCTTATCGCATCTCATCCATCAGATCTAGATCTCCCTTCGGCAATACCACTAAACTATTAATGTAGGAGAGTCTATTTACAGTATGCAATCAAGGCATTGTATCGAATTGAACTTCCCGGGGAATGGAGAGTATAGGGAGTGCCGTTGGCCAGTGATTGATTGATTGCGGGGCGTGCCGCGTGGCGATCAAACTTTTAACTTGCGACGATGACCGACCTGTCACGAGACACGAGTAGGTAAACTGTCTTCATTTGTCCCTCAACCCAGGTCCCATACCAACTGGATAGTCGGCGCGAGCAGCAGCCACGGAATTGCTGACGAATGGACGCACGGGGTAAAATCCATCCGCTCTCGGCGCATCCCCGCCACTCGGCTAGTTGGAGTCCCTAATAAGATTTCGCCCGGGGCCGCCCGTACCATATGCAGAGTTATGTGAATAACATGGCGCCCGCCCGCGAACAATAACAAAATGGCAAAGATAAATCATCTACGTATGCATTCTATGTGTGCCGCTAGCATTCTTATTGAGAGTTGGGTCATGTACTTGCTACAACTGGCCATGCACGCGGCGAAAAGCATCTAGGCACCTGCTCCAGCACCTGCTCATCCAGTCGGTCCTCTATCCTCCTCACGCCCACGCCCGCCCCATACGAACGCGCCGTCCCCACTCCCGCGGGTGTTCACAGACCACCCGCACCACTACGTGCTTCTCTCCCCGCCCTTCTGTATCATTTTGTCCATTTACAAGGCCACTATTGTGGCTGTGGAACCGCCCATGCGTTACGGGAGCTACGACTCCCTGGACCCGGCCCTGTGCTGGAATCTGGATAGGCACATGAGGACCCTTGCTATGTGGTGGACCTGAATCTGGCCTGTGCGAAATGTTTTTTTGGGGGGTGTATGGCTACTCTGTTGGCACTCTGCGGTGGCGACTCACGCGAGCCTGCTCATCTTGCAAGCTTTCCTACATTGAATGACATCCCGATCTTATGTTTGGGGCGCAGCGTGGTTAATGGAGATCCTGTAATTGGCTTCTTCGCTCGATGTTGATGATTTATGCGGTTGATGCTGATGTGGACGGGCGCCGCGCACATTGCAACGATGTTTGGCGAGAATTAACCTAACTATTTTGGATCAAGTATGGATGTGTCAGCACCATTTTCCGGTCGTCAATTGAATCATGCACATGGCACGCCACTCGTGGCGACCTTTGGAGTTCGTTCTGGCACTAGCGTGAGCGTCTATTTGGGGCTGTCATTCTCATCCTTGCTACGCCCATGGAATCACTCATTGCGGGCTTGGCCTTCATAACAATCCTTGCACTCTTCATAAGGTCTAAATACAACCGGCGGCTACCCTTCCCTCCTGGACCGAAAGCCAAGATTCTGTCTGGCAATGTCCACCAGATGCCGGGAAAAGAGCCATGGCTGGTATTCGCAGCATGGTCCAAAATATATGGTATGTGCATCCACCTATTATCCTGTCATTATGATGAGCCAAGCGGGAGTCTGGTGGAATAGGGCCATTGGTGCATTTCCGCATCTTCAACCAAAGGACGATCATCATCAATTCAGCCAAAATCGCTGTGGAACTTCTGGATGGGCGATCAACTATATATTCGGACCGGCCTTTCTCCTGGATGGCAGGAGAACTCGCTGAACGCAAGCACACAATGTTCCAACTACCATATGGAGATCCGCGTTTCAAGATCTACCGGCGGCTCCTCCATTCTGGCTTGAACCCCCGCGCAACACACACATATCAACCCATTCAATATCAGGAGACTCGTGTTCTTTTGAAAGAATTGCTCAATAATCCCTCCGAGTTCGCTCAACACATTCGAAGGTATTTTGATAGCCTGTTTGGGGAAGACGGTCCGATAACCCAGAAGCGCGCTTGACCCACAGGAATGCGGCTGCTGTGATATTGAAGGTGTCATATGGGTATCAACTCGAGGCAGGTGGTGATCAATTCATAAGTGAAATCGAAGAGGGATTTCGCATTGCTGCGATATCCGCAATCAATACCCCAGGGAAGTACCTTGTTGAAACATTCCCATTTTGTGAGTGTAATTCAAATCTTTGGCCGGTCAGCCTAACGTTCTGCAGTGCGTTTCCTGCCTTCATGGTTTCCTGGAGCATCATTCAAATTGACGGCAAAGCGGATCAGAGAGCGTCTGTCGTTCATCGAACAAGCCCCCTATGAGTGGGCGGAGAAGAATATTGTACGTGAATTCGGTTCCGAGTGAAACCCAGTGTACCTAGCGGGGCCGCACTGATAGTCCACTGGGAATTACGTCGACTCATTTGTCTCCAAACATTTGATGTCTAGTACAATCACTGCGAGTGATCAAGAGAATCTCAAATGGTGCAGCGCCGCCCTCTACGCTGGGGGAGCAGACACCGTAAGCAATTTTCTTACATATAGAATTATTCTCTAATGTCCCTTCCAGACCGCCTCAGCGTTGACCACCTTCTTCCTATTGATGGCACTTCACCCAGATGTTCAGAAGGAAGCGCAAGCAGAACTTGACCGGGTGGTCGGGTCGGATAGATTACCCACGTTTGAAGATCGGGAGCTACTACCCTATGTATCGGCCATTATCAAGGAGACTCTCCGCTGGGCGCCGGTTGCTCCTTTAGGTTTGGACGTTCTAGCTTGAGGATTGAGTGAGCGTTCACGACCATGATACAGGATTGCCGCATCGCGCCATGGAGGATGATGTTTACGAAGGTTATTTCATCCCAAAAGGGGCTAGAGTCGTCGCCAATATCTGGTAGGGCTGCTCCGATTTGATGTTGCTGAGGCTTAATTATGGGCTAGGGCAATCACTCACGACAGCGAGGTGTATCCAGATCCCTCAATCTTCGACCCTTCCCGCCATTTAGGTGAGAATCCTCAGCCCAACCCTCTCAAATATGTCTTCGGGTATGGCCGTCGGGTGTGCCCAGGTTCGGGGCTACTTATCTGCTTGAGACCCGTACATGAGATGCCCACCTTTAGGTGCACATTTTGCTGAACTGTCGTTGTTCTTGAACGTTGCGAGCATCCTGGCCTGCTTCAATATCAGCAAGCCCGTCAATGAGGATGACACAGAGCCTTCCATCGAATGGACGACTGGGATAACAACGTCCGTCCAGCAAAACCATGACTATCACCTAACACTAACAGCCACGCTTAGGCACCTCTTGCCCTTCAAGTGTCGCATTCGCCCTCGGTCTAATGATGCTGTTATCTTATTCAGCACTTGATTCAAGGTCTGCGATCATCTAATGCCTTTGTCGCGACGCACTCTAGATATATTCGAACTGGAAATAATTTTTACCCCTTGTATCTACTGACTATACTTGCCATATGCCCAAGATTATTACACCATTACGAGAAGTCTTCACTAGCCTCGCCCAGGTGTGATACCCGATCGTTGCGCTGTATTATGATTCACCATATCTGGACATGGTTTAGTGAGTCCCGTGCTGATGACAATGGGTAGGTAGTGGACAGCGAAGCATAGCTTACTCTGAGCTAGCGCCGCTGATGACGGCCATTGGAAACGATATAATGACTCATGTCAATTTATCACCTGATCGCCTCCCAAACCCGCCCGTCTTTTTTTGGGGGGACACTTCCAAATCTGCTGAACTCCTGGCCAATTCACGGCAATAATAGACCCTTAGACAATCAAACAAATGTCAAGCACACACCTTTGTGCCCATCACCGTCCGCGTCCTGGGCCACAAAGGCTATGTAACCGGTTACCGTAGTACTTGGAATGATCGGCGCGCCGCCGCGCGAAGTCTAAATTTGGTAGCGGATTATCGGATGATAGGGTCTGAATTTGGTAAGATAATTTCTTGGGGGCTCCAATAGCGGCCATTCCTGCCTCAAGGTCTGACTCAAATGCGTGTGGGCGCTGCGCATCTCCAACATTGCTCATAATATCAAGTACCATAGACAACCAGATGTCGTAAACACAGGACACCTGATCGAACGCCAACTTACTTACCTCAATGAACCCCCAAACCCCCAGTCTCGCAACAGCCGGCTATTATTGCTCTCGTCTCCCTAACTAGAGGATGGAAACGTTTGACAAAGTCTTTGACCATTCGGAGGACCTCTTTTCCTGGGCTAGAGAAGATGGACTGATCAGTGCAACGGTCGCGGGGTTTGTCATTCTTTGAGTGCGCACGCTATAGCCTTGCTCGCTATCAATAGCCGCAGGCTCGAAGCGTCATCTTTGGAGGCCCGCGCGCGCGTGTCCCCCTACGGGGCCTGGGCGCATACGCGATGTGCCGTGAATTATTAAGAGATATCAATGCCCTTGGTAGAGGAGGCGGAGGCGTCGCGCTTGTTGATAACTGTCAGTGGCATTCTCATTTCTAGGTGGCATATAACATACATATCCTTCATACCTTAGCCCAAGAGTAGCTGCAGCTGAGCTATTGGAGGCGTAAACGAGGTTGGACGCGTGTAGGCCCAAAGTACTGTCGCGCAAACGTGTCCTCTGATATAATACTCATAGTAGGAGGGTTAATAAAATTTGAATACAAGTTATTGTTCCAAACTATGGGAATCTGAATTCACGTTTTCCGTCTTTTGTTTCCATTCCTGACCGAGTAACAATGGCGGGCAACTGTAGCATGGAAACACCTTGCTGAACGTCGACGGCTTGATTCACCCCCTAGGGCTCGAGAAGTTCACCAATGGATTTCAGACATTCCTGGCGTTGCCGCATCCAAGGGATTCCTGGCCGGTACCTCTGACCTACATGCCTCTCTACAGATTTACAAAAAGATAGCATAGCGGCTTAGAATGCTTTGAAATTTTCACTAACAGTGGTAAATGAATGATGGCGGAGTTTACCCGGAAATTAATCACATGGCAGTGCGTCTGTGGTGCCCCACGCCAGCGACACAGCTACAGCCACTCAAATGTCTGCAGCACACCCTTCTTGCTCCTGCAATCCCTATTCACGTCAAGCATCGCGAGTCGGAGTTGCCTACTATCACAGCTCTGCGCAACCGCCGGTGACCAGCCATGTACCTACATGTGTGGCAGTGGTGCTTCTACCACGTCGCTGTGGGTGGGCTTGGTGTCATTGAGTTGAATGAATGAGAATTCAAAGCGAATGGGTTGGATTAGGCTGCCATCATTCCTTGAATTCTTATACTTACTACGACTATTTGCTGTCGCAGCTACCGACCTGGAATGGGAAAAAACGATGGAGGGACACCAAGTGTGATGATTGCCATGGTTTGCGTTAACTGGAGCTGCTGTTGTATCCCGCGATGCATTGGGTTTGTTGTCACACCCAATCAACGGGATAAGATTGGCTGATGGCATGCATTCACATGCGTCGGTCTCGATGTGGTTACTTTTGGTTTTGACCCTTGGGACCACCTCACCAAACTCCGGCAATTTGTCCCACTTTTGAAAAACTGCTTGTTCGCGGCACTGCCCGCTCCGTTTTCTTCGGAACTGTAATCACGCGCGGGATCTCCGCCCCCCGTGCATCTAGATCCAACTTCTTGGCCCACAGGCCCCGCATTCCGTCCGAGGACCGCCCATCGTGAGCGCTGGCGTGCAATATCCTTGGTACGCTAGCGAACCCCAGCGTAACTGTCTCTCGAATCTGTAAGATGCCCCTCTAGGGACAAGCGAGCCAGCGGTGAATCGGAGTGTGTGCTGCGCCCAGCTCAGGTTGCGGTGCCAATTGTGCCATTATCCATATATCGCGGGTGGTTTTGGCGCCGTGGATGCGGGCAAGGAGCGTGAACTTTGTGGGCTGTGCTCCCAGCTCACGAGCCGCCAACCTGGCTAGCCGTATAAGATATGTGACGTGTATCTAGAGGTGCTGAACGGACCGAACTGGGCCGCTGATATTCCCTTATACTACAGCTGCCTGACGTTACGACAGTTCTGGGAATCGGCGTGAAGACGGAGGAATTGAATACCCGGATTAGGCTGCAAGTGCCAGTTACAACCACCAAGTAAGGTAGACGAAGTTCATACTCGCGACGTTACACCCCCTGTGACATGCATATGGGGTTAGCGGGGGTTAGTATCCCGTAAATGGGCACAAGCACGTAGCCGGATCAATCAAGTCAAATTAATGTCATCACGCCTAGCAAGATAAGATAAGATTGGGTTTCCAAAGGCCCGTAGAGGTTGGGGGATATAAAAAACTAGGGTACACTGGTAGACTCCATGTAGTTTTGAGCTGTCAAACCGGAATACGAGCTCGCGCCACATTCCCATGGCAATGTTTCACACGTGTTCAACCCCGTTTCCGTAATGGGATCTCCAATAACTTTGCAGCTGCAACTGCTCTTGGGCTGATTTCTGAAGGACATGTAAGTGATGTGCCACTGGGAAGAAACGGGGGGCTACTGACGGTTATCAACCGGCGCAACGCCTTCGCTTTCTCTATCATAATATCGATATCTCCTGACAATTCACGACGCATCATGTATGCACCCAGGCCCTGTGGGGAAGCATACACACATGCGCGGGCATCCAGGGATGACGCTTCGAGCCTGTAGATATTAGCAGTGAGTGAGACTGCAACGATGTTGCAAACTTGAGGAGTGACAAACCCTTCAATCATTACACTGATCGTCCTTCGTAGTGGTGTGATGATCAGTCCAGCTTCTCTGGCCCGGGAAAAAAGCTCCTTGGAATGCTCAAACACTTTGTCAAACACTTCCATCCTCTGGCTAGGGAGGCGAGAGAAATAATAGTTGAGTATTGAGGTGACGGCACCACAAAATGCCAGTGTCCCGGTTACGAGGCTAAAGGCTTGATAGTCCATAGAGTGGGCAACTTGAATGGTTGGTATCGAATGGGCCCCGAAACCACCAATGCGCCATTTTATCAAGGCTTATATTAATACTACTTAGTATGGTTTGGGATCTGACGGGTGATGGTAATCATGTTGGTGATGTTAGAGTACTATGTAGGCGGCCTGGGAGAAAGATCATGATTAACTTCCTCAGCAGACATCGCTTCTATGTGGTCCTGTCTCAATCCTAATACAGATACTACTAGTATGTGATGGGCCACGGCATCCTACCTGAATCGCGGATATCGCCTACATCAACTTTATGTAAGCATTACACACTTGAACGATACCACTTGCTCCCAGGTCAATGAGTCCAAACACTGTATCCAGGTTTAGTGCACAAGCAAGGTGCTTCACAAGGTCCCTCCCCGAATGCTTGTTAAAATTTAAACACACTTCCCAGGGCACATTGGCCTCGGCCGTTGAAGGATTAGTATGCCTGCTGGCTCCTGCTAGTGTCACGTGCAATAGCATTACCCGCCGGTCCGGGTTCAATGCGAGCCGGTCAGGCCTGAAAGGCTTCAGAAAGCGGGCTCCTTGAATTCTATACAACTTACAAATTCTTCCATTTGACTTGATTGGCGCGAATCCCGGGCTATGGCTATAGTGAGCGGCGATTTTGCACGGTGACTATGACCATTTAAACCAAATGGGCGGCCTGTCTGACTGGCATAGTAGGCTTAGTACGGTGTACAGGTCGAAAGGCACCGTACGGCTGTAACTTTGACGGCGACTGATCCTTCTGATACGGCGGGCTGCCGGTGTCGGGGGAATCAGAATTTACTAGAGATGTTGCACAATGATACATCCTCAACCATACACACGCAGGCCAATGCAGAAAACGGTTCTTCGAACCGTAAATCTATGCAAAGGGATCTCTCCTCTAGGAACCACGCTCTTTCTGGCCCTCGACCTTTGGTGGTGCCTTATGGCTTAGAATTTCCCAATTACAACAAGCGCGCCCTCTCTTTTGGCTCGATCACCCCCGTCGGGTTCAAAGTCGAAGTTAGCCGGAAGCACTCGCTTAGCCGGAAGCACTCGCGTTGGAATAGCTCTTATATTAATATGCTTTTGGTTCGTCTGGACATCAGCGCCCCCGTATGTGCTGCAGCCCACCACATAGTGCCTGCTTTTTCAACCTCTGTACGGTGGAAATGACGCGAATAAGTACATATAAACTATATTCGAGAGTGAAATCACTACAGCATCGATGGCCCCAAAAGTGCCACGCTGCCGCCGAATGACTGGTGTTTCTTACTCTGTTTACTGTTTGAAAATAGGTTCTGCGTCTTCCATGCGTTTCTTTAATAAATGTTTTTAGTGTTTTAGATCCACCTATCATAAATAATTAAACATGTTCATCACATCTGTGCTTCCTCCGGAAACATTAGTGGCTGCGTGCAGTGTCCGCAACCATCAGCCGGACGAGTGTAGCCCGGTGCTTCCCGGTCCACCTTGCTCACGATTGTTCAGGATTTCTGCCTCCCACGCACCTACAGCCCAGCCTGGAAACCCTATTGGAACGAGCGAGCCCCTAGGAGATGACTCAGATGAGAAGTGTGCGCGCTACAATGATTTCTGCGGCGCCTAGTCTATGTTGGGCGCGCCCTGCTGCGCACAGGTATCCAGGACAGCCTTTTTGACAGTGGTGAAGCTGTCCGGAAGCGTGTGGGCCCGAGGGTAGATGGCTAACCATGAGTGTATGGCTGAGCTTACTAGTAGGCGGTGTCTGATTGAATTGGGTTCGTGATTTTGTATGAAGTACGCTGGCATATCAGCCGCTCCAGAAAATAATAACGAAACACAGATCTGGAAATTGATTCGGCAGAGTGATAACCCCCCCAAGCACCCGATATTACGGTCATTTGACATTGACGTGAACTCTCAGGCCTTGGACCTTAACAGCTGGCTGCGCCTCGGAAAGGATGATCATTGAAACGTTGACGCAGACGCGACACACCCGACCCACAGCCGCCTCATCATTGGCGACAGGTTCCCATTTGTTCAGGTGTCCAGGTTGGGCACCAGAATATAATTTTATATTTATGATACTACAATCATTCACCTCACGAGTTCCTTGTATGTTTTCGGATGAACACAAACCTCTGTTGGTTGCTGATGCGCGAGATTTACAGTTGGATGGTAGTAATTAGTCTCGAGATGATTGAATTGAGATCTGAAAACACATTTCAGTGGGGATTAGTGGGGAATTAAAGGGGGTTTGACGAGTGAAAATGGCCCGGCCAGGAAGCAGGGATTTTTGTTCGAGGAGCCTCGCATCTGCCCCGCGAGTCCGAAAAATAGCCCCCTTTTCACGCCTCTCTGCCATATGAGAACCAGTTCAAGACACCCTCGGCGCTGGGGCTCGCGCAATACGTTGCACCAGGGGCACCTCCGCCCCCATTTGCGGTTCTTTAGCGGTAGGTGGTGTCGACGCGACCCGGACTGGACGCGGGAGTCGCTGCAGGTTGCACGTTTCCCGTCCCTACTGGTCCGCTCGTCTCCACGGTGCTTGTGGATGAGGCCCGGGGATGGATATATGATTAAAAGCATGAAGCCTATGGACAGTGAATTTGATGGCCCCGAGGCCAAGGTCGAGGTCAACGACGGGCTTAGACTTGAAAGCTTGATATTTAGCGCGCGGACGCCCGTGGCAGGTGATTCACAGACGGAATGCAGGGCTTGTTGTAGACGCCTAGCAGGCGGTGGGTGTGATTTCTCGGAGCGGCGTGGTGCTAGTAGTGTACACCTTCGTCCGGCTGACCATTGCGGAGCTGGATGATGATGTGGTGGGTTTGGGGTTATCGATCCTGTAGTGATTGATTCTACGCATGTCGCTAACTAGTTGACGATACTCCCGCACGTGGGCCTCATGGGCGGGTGACATATTTGCAAAGTCAACATCCGTGGTTCTTGGCCTGATATCGACCCCGTGCGCTTTTGAATTCTCGGCAATTTATAAACGTTGATAGGACCAATTCCCAGGGCCATTCCCCACCCCAACAGCATCAGGAGTGATTTGAACGATCCCAACTTTCGCTCGTCTTTCTTTGGTTTGTCTTCTCTCACCATCATTGCTTTCTCATTCTGTCATCGGCCGTCTTGTGACCCATCATTATATAAAACCCCGTATCCAACCGGATGGGGTACTCACAAATCCCCAGGTCTCAGAGAGCCCCAACCCACCTCGATGGACAGTCGTGCGCTCAATCTTGTAATCAAGGTGTTAGCGCTTATCGGTGTGGTTATTACATTCCTCGGCTACTGTCGTTCCCGTTTTATTATCCAACGGATGGAAAAGTTTGACAAAATCCTTGAAAACTCCAAGCGGCTCCATTCTGAAGCCAAAGAAGACGGATTGATCAACCCGTCCATGTGGCGGATGATCGATTCAACGATCGCGCGGTCTGTTGCTCCTTGAGCTCACGTGTTATTATTTATGATTATCATAGACTTGAAGCGTCGTCTCTGGCAATCCGCCCGCGCGTCAACATGACTTCCAAGGGCCTGGGAAGCTGCAGGATGCATCGTGAATTATTAAAGGAGATTAATGTTTTAGTTGAAGAAGTAGAGGAGTTACGCCTGTTAATAACTGTCAGTGGTGGGTTCATTTATGGCTGGTGCATAACCTGCACATCCTCCAGGTTTCTGTACAACGGCAACTGTAGCTTCAGAGCCATTGGAGAGCCTGCTGCGGATGTGGTGAACGTGAAGCGAAGGCCGGGCTTTTGTTAAGCTTAGGTTTAGCATTCAAGTTGTAGTGTTTGGGCTGTTGATACTGTATCAGACGTTTTTTTTATATAATTCATTCATTTAACGACAGGGCTCCAACCGAGACCGTCAATCACCCGGAGCTTGGCCCTGCGTCGAAGAATTCGGGGATGCGGGGTGTTGTGGGAGACGGGATGATGTTGGGTCTTCCTCTCCGATTGAGCCATTTCTTGACGTTTGTCCTGGTAACTTTCATCAGGTCCAGACAGAACTCTAGTTACTCTACCACAACCACTGCCCCTTCACGCCGAAGTTCAGGTTTTCCCATAAGGACGACCTACTCAATTACCAAAATGCCAGTGAATCCGTAAAATCATCCTGATAGCGGGCTCTTGTAACCATGCACTTTTGAGGAGCATGGAGTGGTATCTACTCTCGAACGTCTCGCACTGGGAAGCCTGGCGTGAGGACGTCGTATTTAAATCCTGTACTAAGTTATCACAGTAGTAAATTAATGCCGTGGTTCGAGGCAAAGAGGTGTGTGATAACTGGCCTTTTCGAATGACCCATCCGTATCGCATGACAGAACTTAATCGGAATGGGGTGAGCCAGAAACTGGTGGAAAGCTGAGATTGATCAACAATAGTTGAACTTGCCGGTGGCAAACCAACATGGGATATGAAGGTGTGTAATCGCGGACACTTGGAGGGTGGGGATACTACAGATTGGTGAACCCTTGGTGATCGCCCGGTTCTGAGGACCTTGACATGGCGGTGAGGTTGGGGCGGCAGCTCCAGGGACGAGGACTCTTCCATAGGTAGCATCATTGGGTGGTGGATGAAAGGTTCGCTTCGGGGGAATACGAGGCAAGCTAGAATTCCATAGTGGTTTCATTTGATCCAGCGATTATGCATGGGTGGGCGCACAAAGACGAGGTCCTGGAATTGATGACGCTGTGTTTGGTACTTATGCTTGAGCCGCATTGGTGGGAGTACTTCCGCTGAGTCGGAGTGATGAAGATACGGATGTACTAGTGCGACGTTGGGCTGGTGTCCTCGTTGGCCTCCTCTCCGCTCCGCAGGTATTTTGAGGGTCGTCGTTTCCAACCTGAATATGCTCTGGAAGGCTGTGCCAGCGGATAGGCGAAGGGCTAAGATGGGTGAGTCAAGAGAGCATGGCATAGTAAGAACCACGAGTGAGAGACGGGGAGCCGATTTCACGGATAAGTAGCCATTAGCAGTGTGATATGAATGTTGACTGTTTCCTTCTTTGAAGAATGCGTCGTTTTCTTGTATAGAAGTGTGCGAGAGAATTCTGTAAACGACTGATCCTGTGTGAAATCTGGGTTCTATAGGATCTTAGGTTGTCCACTTGACCTGATAAAAACGTACTGACGCGCCGAGCTCAGTGCTAACGTTCTCGGCCACGGACGGGAGGGCTACTCTGTGGGGATCTTTCGGCGACCCAACCAAAGCTGACGGGTCAATGTTAGATGACATGCAAACTTCCAACCCGCGCCGCTGAAAGCGGCGCCTAAAACGGCAAATTTAGGAGTTTGAGGCCGGGGAAGGTATTCTACGACATGTGGACTTGTGCCCAAACCATCGAACATCGTATTTAAAACTCCGCTTCAGCGGCGCGGGTTGGGGGTCCCTTAAATGGGGCTTAGAGCACAAGATCCAGATGGGGAAGGCAAATTTTTTTTCTTCCTCTAAGGAATGGGGGAGGACACTACTTATACACCAGCCAACCAGGTGGAATGACTACAACACACCCGACCCCGATCCCACTCCAACATGAATGATGACGTCTTCAATTTTATAATTGGAGTGTTGGCACTCGTTAGCGCTATCACCTCAATATTTGGCTACTACCACTCCTGTCTCCCCAGCCAGCGAATGGAAAAGTTTGACAAGATCTTTGGTCATTCCAAGAAACTATTCTCCCAGGCCAGAGAAAATGGGTTGATCACTACATCGCTACAGTGGTCAATCAGTACAACAATCACGCAGTCCGTTGTTCCCCGAGTTCATACATCACCATCACAAACCATTCACCATCATATTACAGGCTTGAAGCGTCATCCCTGGAGGCCCGCAGCCGTGTTTATGTCTTCTCCCAGGGCCCGGGTGTATACGTGATAAACCCTGAATTATTGAAAGAGATCAATATCTTAATAAGAGAGGCAGAGAAGTTGCGCCTGTTGATAACTGTTCGTGATACACTCGTTTCTGTTCGGCACTCACCTACACGTTCTCCAGACATCCGCACAACAACAGTTGCGGCTGCAGAGCCGTTGGGGGCCCAGCGCGGAAACGGAGTTGAGCTTGCGCAAGGCATCGGCGCGTGAAGGCGGGGCTGTGGTGGTGGTAGTAGTAATAACTTCCGGCGATCGCCCCAGACCCAATTATATACACCCGTATCTAGATTGAGGTTCGCCAGGGTTCGTCGTATGTTGTGCCAAGGTGTTACGTAATGGACTTATCGGCTATGCCAATTTATCCTGTCCCGCCGGCAGCTCAAAAGAGAGTACATGTTTACGTGATCGGTGATCCAACGTGCATGATGACACCTGGGGAAGAGTGTGTTTGGGCTCGAGGACTTGAACCCCCCCACGACAAGCCGCTATTATTGCCAGGTGCATCTGAACCACTTGCTTCGTTGCGGATTGACATGGTTGTGCAGCCGTGTCGGGGACAGGTGGATCGCTTTTGTGAAGAGGCGGTGGTGGACATCGATTTCCTCTGCGTCTCATGAGTACACTAGAACTCATCGTAGTCGCCGCTGACGGTTTACTGGAATATACTCCATGGAGGAAGAATCAGGGTTATCAGTGGATAGGCAAATTCGAAGGGCTGAAGTGGGTGCGTCGAGGATTAGAGGATTGCTGCGAGGCCATTGGAGGGTTTGAGAGGCTGAATTCATTTATACGGCGGAATTGGATCATATATCGCAACCAGATGTTTTTGGGAGAAATATTGAATACTGGAGCGACTGAAGTAGTATGTCAAACAACGGGTTGCCTAGGCGAGCCTTGGCCATCGCCTGGTTGTTGACATTTCCAGTATATTCCCGCCATCCATCCTCGTCCTCCTGGTAGATAAGTAACAGGAATAGATTATTCATACTTGCCATCTAAGCGGTATGTATTTGGACAAGACCCTTTCCATGGGATTCTGGGAGGAATATAACAAGGGGTGGGAGCACCGCATTTTTTTCCAAAGCCCGGCTGACATCGGGGGAGCAAAATTCAAGTTTTTAGACTGGAGGTCGCCTTGCCTCGGGGTCTAGCTAGAGCAAACAAATAAAGAAGTTATCAACGCGGTGCCAACGTGCCTGGGAGCTCGATCGCGAAAGAAAAGACCAGAGCTCAACTAGGACTGAAAGGGAAGGTGAACGATTTGGATCTTATAAAATTCAGTTAGCTGGAGAAACGCAGGGAAGATGGTGTTGCCAACATTATGGTATTGATCATTGGTTAGATCACTGGTGATGCTTGCAAGATCAAGTTCGTCGGAAAGTGTGAGATTATTCTCGGAGCTCGATCGCGATCTTGTCAATTCAATGTTAGTAAAGGCTCCCCATGGCCGCTCATGCTGTCAGAAAGTGAGATTGTCCTACATAGACCGCTGATCTCGTCTTCGGGGTTAGAGGTAAATCCCCAGCCACCCGGTCTATAAAGCCACTTGCTTCGGGTCGCTGGATCCCCAAACCTCAGCTCTTGCAGCTTTTGTCCCACCCAATGGATGATCGTGCCTGCAGTCTTGGAACCGGTGTGTTGGCACTTGCCAGCGCTGTTGCCTCCCCAATCAACAAGTGGAAGCGTTGGGCAGAATATTCACGCATTCCAAGAAGCCAGAGAAAATGAGTTGATCACCCCGACTCTGTGGACGATCAGCGCGGCAATCCTGCGGTCTGTGGTTCCTCGAACTTACATCACATTATTCATCGTTAGTACGGGCTGGACACATCGTCTCTAGCGGCCCGTGCACGCCGTCTATGATTCCTCCCGAGGCCTGGGTACATCATGATGCGGCATGAATTATCAAGAAATTGACGCCTTGATAGAGGAAGTGGAGGCGTTGGGCCTGTTGGTAACTGTCAGTGACACGTTCGTTTATGGCTGGTACATAACCCACATGCCCTTCAGACCTCAGCCCAACGGCAACTGCAGCTGCAGAACCACTGGAGAACCGGCTACGAAAACGGAGTTGAATATGAGCTGTTGGTGCCACGAGGGCTCGTACAGCCTACGGGCGTTATATTTCCGGCTTGGGAGACTCCCTAGAGAATACGCCCAATTGTTTAACACACCACACCGCGGCTGTTTTAGGAACCCCCAGAATAAGAATGCTTTGAGGAATGTCGGGGTGCAAATTACGGATTCCGAGTCCCATCATCTCCGGCGTATGTATCTCGTCCAAATCTTTGGCGGTTTACTGACTCTCATTCACCAAACAGACCTGATTCAATGATACCAAGCTCACTCACAAAGACGCGGAAAAAACCACACTGCTACGCATACAGCTTATTCATGGCCGGAAACGATTGGCAGCATGGCTCGCCCTCCTGCTCCACCGCCTAAGAAGACGCCCGATACCTGACCCACGAATATGTCGCCTGTGGCACCGCAGCAAGAAAACTGGTAGCGTTACAACCAAAGCCAAGCACAGGAGTCGCCACAACACGTTCCCCATCCCCCTCTGGCTCACTTGCCCTCACGTAACACTTGTGGACGAGGACAGGCAAGTGATCAAGGGTAGGGAGCTTGCGGGCGGCGAGTTAGACCCCCTCGACGTCGAATATGGGACTGGGCATGGATTTGGTTCGATGAGGGTTTGCATTTGTTGGTGAGCCGGAGCTGAGCGGGCCCGTGGTATCTTTGGCACGAAGCGGAGAACATCTCAGGAAGCAGCTGCGCGGCTCAGGGTGGTTCACCAGCACGCCAAGGGCGGGTGAGACGAAAAATTGTATGAAGCCTTGGGGTCGAGACGTCGAAGGCTTGCACGCTCGACAAGACGGGCGAGGTGATATGTCAGCAGGCAGGAAAAATGCAGAAGACTCATGGAATGTTGCTGAGGCGCTGATGTGTGGGCTGGTCTCGTGTCGTGTCGCTGATAGCCATTGGTTACGTAGCGTCAAGTAAATGGAGATGTGTACACTGACACAAATTGGGTGGGACCTGACAAAAATCGTTTGAGACATGTGCATGCGCTGTGACGTCACATCCCACGACACCACGCTCTACCTTAGACCTAGTTCAATAGACAAGTGGTACAAATGTGTGCCATCCGACTGCCACCACCCCTTGACGGCTCATTGCGGTCGTCCGTGCCACACATAGTCAGCGCTATCCAAGACCGGATCAAACGCGCTTTAAACCTACCTATCAACAAAATCGGGGAGCCCAAAATGTCTTCGTCGCCCGACAATATTTACATTGATATCAGCTTGGGGAGCGAGATTGAATCTGTGCTGTTCGTCGAAGCAGCACTTCCAGCCCTGTATGGGTCACGAGAACTTTACTCCAACCTACTTCTCCCCCATCCTGATGCAAGGAGCAAAAAATGAAACCGAAGCAGACGGCGACCATACACTCCATTCGGGAGCTCGGCCTCCCCGACCTTATACATCACTCATCGACTTACTCCTATCCATGTCGCGGATCCTGATATCTGCTGATTATGGTGACCATCAGCATCATTATAAGTATATCTCAACAATGTTCCTTATCTATACCGCCACTCACCATCACTTCGACGCATTCCCCTTGATTTTCCCGGGTCTCCACTCTCCTCTCCAACAATAGCGCGGCGGCCCCACCCCTCCTTCTATTCATTTCACAATACCACTTGCTCGCTGTGATAACAAGCCTGAGATTCTCACGGAAAGTTTGTCAATGAGCTTTTCATGCTGCGACCAGCCCTCTTTGGTCGCGGTGGGTCATCATCAACGCAAAAATAGCATGTCAGCTTTTGCCACATTCAGTAATACAACCGCGCCAGATCACCGGTCAAACGCCTACGAGCCCCAATCGGGCATCTCAAATTCAACAGCACTAATATGAAGTACGCTGACATGAGTACGCTGACATGCCCAAGCAAAACATGGTATTATGTACTGAGGTACCAACCGGAGACGGGACCGAAGTGAAGAGTAAGAAAGGGCGGAGGAAAACCGGCGAGGAATTTCCCAATGCAACAACAGCAAGCCTTTCCAGCTCGCGCATATTCTCGATCCCAAGAACTTGAACGCCCTTCCAACTGAGAGTGGTCACGCTGCCTTTACCGCAACCGTATTTGGGGACCGGAAGCGGATTTACAGTGTTGCCCCACCGGCCAAGGAAGACTCTACTTGTAATTGATCTGGGCTGTCGTAAAGGGCAAGGTTCTGGCATGTCATATACTCTCTCACAACATCCAGATCTAACACGGAATTTCGCTCTCGCACTTGACTTATTTCAGGACTTCGGTACCCCTAGAACCAATGACGAATCGCCTGGGGACTTGGTTGAAGGTACGCATGATAGCCATCAGGACCGCTGCTAAGTATATCTCAACAGCATTTATTTATAACGCCGCCTGTCATTGCTACTGTCCCATTCGTGTTGGTTCTCACACACAAGGTGATTGTTGAATCTCTCACAGTCTGACTGGCAAAAGGAGCGTCAGTTCCAGGCGCCGAATGAAGACCGCGGTGGGATGGTGATTCGCAAAGGTGTTAAAGGGCAATTAATACCAAGGTACCTATTTCCCCGTCCGAATGCATTGGTGTCTATTCATATGTTTCTTCTCTTAAGCTAGGAAGCTCATCGCCTTACTCGAGCCAGGTGAAATTGTTCCCTGCGATAGTATATTCCTCGGCAATTACGATGTTAGATGTGATGGGTATGGTAGGCAGAAGGCAAAGTCCTCGAGGGCGTTGGCCATCAAGTAGTTATCGCCATGGGCACCAGGATAATGCACTGGCTAGGCTGGCTCTTCAGGTGCTGGGTGGTGTAAGGAAATGCTGACACATGACTCGGAGAAGCCCATATCGGAATATGCAGTTGTGGCTTTTGCTCGAACCCTCATTCACAAATCACCTAGACGAATCGAAGATTGTCCGAGTATGATTTTGACCTTGCTTACCTCACTGACAAAAAAGCACCCAACCAACCACAAGTCAGAACTCGTCCGATTCGGGATCTTCAATGAACCTAAAAGGAAAGAAAGCATTCACACAGCCGGGATCTTCAATGAACCTAAAAGGAAAGAAAGTATTCACACAGTCGGGATCTTCAATGAACCTAAAAGGAAAGAAAGCATTCACACAGCCTAATATTGAATGGCAGTTACAGGGGAGCCACCCAGGAAGCTCACGACAGTACTAGTGGCATAGCCATACATATAATTTGGAAGCGTTTGACGGGATATTCGCGCATTCCAAGGAGCGTTTTGTCGGAGCCAGAGAAGATGGGTTGATCAGGCCCCATTTAAAGGCATGGTATATGTAACCACCCGCAGTATATGGTTGACATTTGCAGGCTTCCATCAAGGGCGCTCCCGCCACCTTTTACATTATGTAATGAACAGTACTTCGCCCAATAATGACGCCAATACCATGATGCCTAGTCCAGTCACGGCTATAAAACTACGGCTACAAAAACTGTACATATGCCAAACCTCGAATATCACCCAAACTAGCCGATATGAACGATAATGCGTTCAACCTCGTCATCGGTGTGCTTGCCCTTATCAGTACTGCCGCCTCACTTCTGCGTTACTACAAAGCCCGTCTCCCTATCAAGCGGATGGAAAGCTTTGACAAAATCCTAAGAAGTTCCAAGGCACTTTTCACCAACGCCGAGAAGAATGGATTCATGACTGAATCTCTACGTGCAGAAATTAATATGAGATTCGAGAGGTCTGCTATTCCTTGGACTCAAGTAACACAATCTCATTCATTATACTTAGGCTCGATGCCTCGTCCCCGGAGGCCAGAGCGCGCGCTTATGAGTCCTCCCATGGCTTGGGTATGTGCGTGTGGCGAGGCGGATTGCTGAAGGAGATCGGGTTATTGATAGAGGCAGCAGAGGATCTGCGCCTATTCATTGTCGTTCGCCACATTCTCGCTTGGTCGTCGAATAACATTTGACTGACACACCTCCAGATCTCAGCTCAGCGACAGTGGGAGGAGAGAATTTCGGATTCACAATCGTGTGGTCCACATCTGGCCACTCTCCAGCGTGGTAAATCGAGTACCTTCATTGGCGACCGCCTTGCTCACCTGAAGTGTATTCACCAGTGCCGACCCAAGTAACCCATATTTCGCGTGGTACCGGCGCAAGAGACGGTATAGCTCATCGACTGCAATACAATTAATACGCTGTGCTAACTAGTAGGTCCGACCTTGTTAGATGTGCCACCCCGACCTCCCCCACATGACCTGTCCCTGGCCCCAACCCACGAGAGAGGTAACTGCCCCTTCATGAGGTGCGCATGTTAGTGCCAATGGTTTATTGATATATCTCCCAGCTCCACCCCCCAATATGGGTCCACGCGTTCAAAAGCTGCAGTGTCAGCGCACGAAATCGCGGGCGACGGGCCCTGAGGCCTAACTGGTGTAGCTAAAACTGGATGTGGTGGTGCTTCTTGGTTGCATATTAATAGATGGTCGGCGGGCCCACTGAAGAGCGCCCCGCGAGGGTATTGGGAAGGTGACATGTGAACCTCCTTTGGGCCGTCAACGTTAACATTGGTGTTGTGACGATTGTTTAAGTCGTGTATTCCAAGTATGCTTATACTACTATGTTGACAAAAACGGATTAGAGATTGTAAAGGAAATGGATATTGCACCGAAGCAATATGTCAGACAATAAATCGTCTGGCGAAGCGCGAAGTGAGCTTGCTATATGGTGAGATATGCACAAGGTATGCACAAGGGAGTCATAAAAAATCGTAACAGGATGCCTATTCGTCTACCCTAGGCCCAAATCTAACACAACACGCAATTCCACCCAATGCGATAGGCTCGTGACCATCCCTTCAAACAACTCTACGATCCTGCGGATGTGCACGAACGTGCAATCTTCGTTAGAATTGTTCGTCCCGAACTTCTTGAAAACTCTTAGAGGGGACAGTCACAGGCCTACCAATGCGACTGGCCACTAGTCACACCCGCCCGCGCTAACCACCCGCTTTACCGCCCGACGCCTGCCCTTCTAATCCTCTTTAACATCAACCATCCCGAGCTTGACCTACTCCCCAGCGCGCATGCTACACCCGCCGAAGAATTCGGGTTTCTTAGTGTCGCGAGAGATGGGGGTACGCTGGTATCATTGATGGTGCCTGCTCCCCTGCGGACAGACGCGACAGGAAGGAGTTAGACGAATAGGTTACTTTTGTGGAGAGGTAAGGGATTAGCGATGGTGGTGGAAGGTAGGCACGAAATGAGGAGGGTGTAGATGCCCGGAGAGCAGCGACATGGCAGGCCGGTGATCTTTCGTTGAGAATTTTCTGGTCAGCTTAGTACAGTAATCGTCCAGGGATGCGAGGGACTTTGTGGATGATGGGGCTGTGCGGAAATGGGGAGAGAGAAAATTCGCTTAGGTCATGCAGGACACGCCGGGATCTGGTGGTGTTTGGTTCGGCGATTCGCGTGCTAGGCGGGCAGATGAAAGCGAGGTTTGGAATCGACGCTGCCATCCTCGATGCTTGTGCTGAAGTCGCAGCGGTAGGAGTACTAGACGTCAGATGCGTAGGGTACTCCACCTGACAAGGTCTAGATACGGATCTGCTGGCCGCCGATACTGCACGTCTGGTGTGGCTGGGGTGAGTGTGACTTGAAGAGAGGGGAATGACTATAGGCGATGTGACCGTTCGCGCCAGCGCCCCCGCTGGTTTCCTCTACGTTTTACAAGTGCATTCTGGTCCATGGAGCCCTCGGAGATCCCAATCGTGCACGTGGCGGCCATATGTAGAATCATGCGCCAGATCTTCATATATTCATATCCCAGATCTCAGACCCAAATCAATCCCATCAACACCGAAATTATAAATAATACCAAGGTTTCGTGGCACTAGGAAATGTGTTTGCCGCTGTTTTGGAACTAGGCAGGCAATCCCGCAGGTCTTGTCTCGTTCCCATCCGTTGTATAGGCGGAGCGTTCCGGCTGAGATCGAAATCTGAGAGTCAAATTTCTGAACGAGACTCCTATACAACCGAAAATTCAACTCCGCGTTTCAGAGTCCGCCGGGAAGCTCCTAACATCTGGGTACGAGATCACCGCAGGTCAAATTTCACCACTGCCGTTGCCAATTTATAAAACTCCCCTCCGGCTAGACAGAATGACCAAAAACTCCCAAATCTCAGAGCTCGATCGAAACCCCCTACTCAATGAATGATCACACTTTCGATCTTGTAATTGGAGTGCTGGCACTTGTCAGCGCCATCACCTCAATCCTCAGCTATTACCACTCCCGTCTTCCCAGTCAGCGAATGGAAAAGTTTGACAAAATCTTTGGCCATTCCAAGAAGCTCTTCTCCCGGGCCAGGGAAGACGGACTGATCACCGCGTCACTGCAGTGGACAATCAGTGCAACGATCACGCGGTCAGCCGCCCCTCGAGTTCACACATCACAAATTATTGATTAACATTGTTATAGGCTTGAAGCGTCATCTTTGGCGGCCCGCGCGCGTGTATATACCTCCTCTCAGGGCTTTGGCGCATACGTGATGCGTCGTGAACTATTAAATGAGATTAACATCTTGATAGAGGAAGCGGAGGCATTGCGCCTGTCAATAACAGTCAGTGACACGCTCATTTATGGCAAATAACCTACATATTCTCCAGATCTCTGCACAGCGGCAGCTGCAACTGAAGGGCTATTGGAGAGAGGAGGCGGATGCGTGAGTTTAAACTAGGAGCGTGATTCCGTGTTCACGCGCACGCACCAACACCGGCGCAGCTGCGGAATGGCTTGTCATGTCTGTGTTATTACGTTTATTTATATGAAGGCTCAGTGAGCCCAATATTATCTTATTCTGGCGTTCTCCCAATGCAATCACGGCCTCGCTTCAGCGTTCATTCCCAAAATTTCAGATTAGTAGCGACAGTACAAGAGTACTTTGAGAGATGCGGGCAATCTGATCCAACCCATTCAACACCTCTATTCAGGGTTCAAATATCACCAACAAATTCCCGGTATCTCCGTAAAGCATACTTCCTGCCTCCCAGTAGATCGCTCGCCCCCAGTTTCGATGTGGGCCCGATTGTTGATAAATAGCGGGCGACGGTGAAGGGCGATTGCGAGAGATGCGGGGATGGCAGCGCTGCTGTGAATGGTCATATTCGACCAGCTGATCATTGCGGGGTTGATTGGGGGCAATGTGGCAGCGTTGGGTTGGTGCAGTAGTGATTTTTTTGGGTTAATATACATGTATTTGGGTTCCGTGGTAGAGGGGTCTGTTGCGCGGTAGGATGTGCGAAAAGAGGGTGTTGTCATCTTGAATCGCAATCCTCTAGCGTGGTGTGTGCGTCTAGTGTCCACACATTGCTGACTTCCGTAGCCCCCGCAGGACCTGGATACGCCGTGCAATTGGGGTTTTATGCTGGCGAGCACTCAAGATGTGCGGGAGATGAGTGGTGACATGGCGGGGCAGCAGTAGGAAACGAGCAATGAGGAGGGCGGAAACGCTGTGTTCGGACGCGCCTAGTGTCGGTACGCGCGGCATACTCGGTCAACACAGCACTTGTGCATTCCTGGACTTGGTGCCCTTGCTGTCATCCAACGTACACCCTGTAGCATATCACCATCTTATCTAGTTAGGCATCCCCGGTGCGGTGACCCGAAAACAACGCACACGCGATCCCCGCTCGTCGGTGGGATAGTAGCGGTGATGGATGGTAGCGATGGGTTTGTGCGATGGGATAGCTATCGCTATATATTTTGTGGGGAATCGTGCCAGACTACCCGCATGGATGCCATGAAAAAAAGTCTTTTGATTGTGCGATGTGGTTGGTACTTTGATGCAATAGCCGGCGAACGGGTGTAGTAAGTAGATGTGGAGGGGAGCGGACTTGATTTTGCTGATGGATAGCACATCGCCTGGATATGGGGTGATGCGATTGTTGATACTCCAGCGCATTAGCTGGAGGGATAGTGTGACGAAAACGGAGACGTCGGGTGGGGAGAGGTGGGAGCAGGCGGTAATACAAGATGTTGAGCGGACCAGGAGGGGGGTCTATGCGGTTAGATGTTAAATTGAAAATCATTGATTTTGGGTGTTTTCGTCGGGCCAGTTTTGGCCATTTTCGTACGCACGCGGATCAGGGTTGCCTAATTTGGGGTACTTTCGTGCGCAAAACGCGATCTAGCGTCGAATTTTTCTTGCCATTATTACAGGAGCAGTAAACAGCAAAATTAGTTGGAGGAGCTTCGCTTGCGCGGCCCGCCCAAATGATAAATCATGGGCTTCAAGTTGGTGAGGTTGCTTGGGGCAGGTCAGGGCAGGTTCCTACCATTTTCGTACTTTCAAATATCCAACTTCGCTACCGACTAGGCACTTCCGTACTGGGGTAAAATCGGGGTTGGTACCCTATTTGAGGGACTTTCGTACGCATTCCGATCGAAGTGAAGGCCCATTTTTGGGCCATTTTCGTACTTTTCAAAATTTAAGTTGCCTAGGGATAGACCCCCCTCCTAGCGGACCCTGGAACATAACTTGCCGTCACAACACATGTCACATGTCGATAATTATCCCATCAGCAAATTAGGGGTATTCTGGTTTGGCATTGGAACGTGGCTGAAAGGGTTGCCATCCACTACCAGCATTGCCATCCTGTGTTGAAGGTAACGCCCGTGACACCGTCGCCTACCAAAAACGGTATCCCGCTCGGCGCACGCAAGCGCGATACTATTTCATTTTCTACTCTATTTCACATCGTATCTACTGTTTCATACTGATCCATCGTTTCACTACCATCGCGGACACGGCTTCAACACGCCGTGTCTCATATTCTTTTCCCTTTATATATCTCGTTCTCTTACTTACGCACCTCAGTTTGCTCTCACTTGTGTGACGGCATCTGAGGTTAGTTTATTCATACATACCGACACGGACGTTCGACTAACTATCTACTTTACATAGCTTCCTTTGTCAACAGGTAGCTAATATATTAGTTTGCTCTCACTTGTGTGACGGCATCTGAGCTTCCTTTGTCAACAGGTTATGGGCCCTGCAGCCTGAACGACACGGATACTGTTACACGCGCAAACTCGTTACATTATTATCTACACAAAATGACTACCACTACATCGTCTTCCCACCCACCCCTTTTCGCCGAGAAGGACAAATTCAACGGCTCCAATTGGATCGTTTGGAAGAGCGCCGTGCGCCGGGCCGCCCAACTTCGTGGCGTTGTTGGCTACCTAGAAGGCACTATCAAAGAACCCGTGGAGAGACCTACACTTGAAGACACAGAGACATCCCCACTTCCCCTACCTGACCCAGACACCGCCGCGGCCACACCTTGGTGGTCGCTCACCCCCTCCACAAATGAATGGAACATGCGTAATGCGTGGGCCATGACGCTACTTATAGACAACCTGGTAAATCCTGTCGGCTTAGGGGTTAATCTAGATGGAACCGCAGCCGAGGTATGGACTACGCTCACCAATCGATACAATCGCGTGGACAACGACATGGTGATGGTCCGCGCCCAACAGGCTCTTCGCACTTGCTTATATCGCGACGGCGAGGATATGCCTACTCACATCGAGAAGCTCCGCGCTAAGTGGCTTGAGGCTAATGCAGCGGGGGGAAAGGTCACCGACGCCGACTTTCGCTCCATCGTTCTCGCATCTCTACCACCTTCCTGGGATCTGATAGTCGGCACCCTGTATGACACCAGGACGTCGGATGCCGTTATTGATAGGGTTACCTTACAATGGGAAAGGATGACCCAGGGCAAGGCAGTCCACGCGGCCGCAGGATCTGTAACGGCACTCCAAACCTTGTCGTCCACAAAGAAGCGCGAACAACTTGTCTGTACAAACCCCAACTGCAGGCGAAAGGGTCACACCATCGAGAGATGCTACTGGAAAGGGGGCGGAAAGGAGGGTCAGTTCCCACCTGGTTTCGGACAGAGGGGAGGAGTCGCTACAACACCCACGACTCAGGCCATACCTAGGGCTGCAACGCCAACGGCTGCTGTGGCCGATTCCGGGAGTGCGACCGCGCAATCGACCACGGACAGGGTGTATGCCCTTTACACGTCTTCAGCTAATAGCGATACCCCCTCGCCGGCGGTGATGCTCACACCACCCGCGTCAATCCCAGTAGACGTAAACTTGCCACCCTATAATCAAGTACTCACCTTTGCGGACTCGGGCTCCAGCGACTGTTGTTTTGTGAATCGCGCAGACTTTGAGACTTATACTCCTCTCGATCCACCGGTTCTCGGGCGAGCGGCTAGTAAGGGGAGCACTTTCAGGATCGTGGGGAGGGGTTCCGTCACTAAGGTTTTTACCACCGATAGTGGGACGTCGACGGTCACGTTCACCAACGCCTGCCATACCCCCGATCTCATTTCGAATCTGTTGTCAATTGGCAAGTTCGATTCGGCCGGCTACCGCGTAGTTTTTGAGTCCGGCGCGGCCAAGTTCTATGATGCTCAGGATAACCTGATGTTACTTGGAAAGGGGAGCAACGGGATGTACCTTGTTGAATGCCTGAACGTGCCCGCGGCTCTCACCGCACGCTCGCATGAGAAACCTACCGTCATCGACACCTGGCACAGGCGCTTTGGACATGCCGGCATTGGCGCTATCCGCAACATGGAGAGGAAGGACTTAGTAGACGGCCTTCACATCACAGACGACTCAGAACCTGAAGGTTTATGCGAAGACTGTATCTATGGTAAACACACCACTCGGCCGTACGACGAAATCGTCACTCACGAAACGACAATCCTGGAACGCGTGCACATAGACCTTTGGGGACCCGCGCGTGTCAGATCCATTGGGGGAGCGCTTTACATGCTATTGATAACCGACGGCGCGTCTTCGTACAGAAAAGCCTATTTCCTCGCCGACAAAGCTGCCGAAACGACGCTCAAGGCATTCCGTGATTTCCATACCGAGGCTGAACGACAGACAGGCAGGAAACTGAAGATAGTGCGGTCAGACGGTGGGGGCGAGTGGTGCAACAACCTATGGGACGATTACCTAAAGGGGTATGGAATCGTATCGGAGATCACCACGGCATACGCACATTCCCAGAACGGCGTCCCTGAACGTGGCATGCGTGTGGTTTTCGAGGGGGTACGGTCCCTGCTGGCGGACTCTGGACTTCCCCCATCCCTCTGGGCTGAGGCCGCCTCCACGATTGTTTATCTTCGGAATTTTATCCCATCGTCTCGACACCCGGACCAGGTCCCAGCGGAGGCGTGGACCAAGTTGCGCCAAGACGTCTCCCACATTAGGCCGTGGGGTTGCACAGCCTTTGCGAAGATCCCGGCGGAACTTGGAGCGTCGAAACTTGAGCCGAGATCAAGAAAATATCGCCTCATTGGTTACTATGGCCGTGGGGGTTACAAACTCTACGACAGTGCGTCCGGGAAAATTGTCAAGAGTCGCGACGTTATTTTCGATGAGGGCACCGGCCACCGGACTGGAACCACCGCGCGTCCTCCAATCGAGGATATTATTGACTTCCAGGCCAGTGATGACAAACAAGAAACCGTTTCCGATGCTGGTCCCTCCGGCCCGCCCGCTGTCGTTAGGGATGTGCGGCCAGTAGCAGCTCGGCCGCGGCACACCGACCTCCCCCTGCACCCGGCTCACCTCAATGAAGATCCACCAGCGTTAGCACCACCTTCGGCGACAAACCCACCACCGGCCCGCCGGAGTGACCGCGTACACGTTCCATCGCGCGCTTTGCGCGAATCCCGAGAGTCTGAGGACCGGGTTGCCGCGGCTTCCAAGAATTCTGAGGACTGGGCTACCAACGCCTCGCACGCGCTCGTCACTGGCAGCAATGCTGGTGATTCTGATGCCGTGGCGCCCCGGAATCTCAAGGAGGCTATGAAGCGGCCCGATCTCTGGAGACAACCGATGGAAGACGAGATGCGCGTAATGAAAGAGAAGGAGGTCTTTAGGCTCGTACCGCGCCCCGAGGGGGCTAACGTCATTGGACTTCGCTGGGTGTACCAGTACAAACATGACGCTGACGGAAACATCATTAAACGAAAGGCCCGATTGGTTGCAAAGGGGTTCACTCAAATTCCGGGTGTGGACTTCGATGAAACGTACGCGTCTGTCGTCCGTCTGGAGTCGATGCGCATGGTTGCAGCGGTCGCGGCCGAGCTCCGCCTTAAGGTCTGGCAGGTGGACTTTATTGCTGCGTACCTCAACAGCAAGAACAAGTACACCGTTTACACGGAGCAAGCGCCGGGCTTTATCAAGCAAGGGGAGGAGGACAAGGTCTACGTTGCTGATAAGACCGTCTATGGCATGATGAATGGTGCAAACGCGTGGGCTGAGGAGCTCAGTCGCAGCTACAATGGATTGGGTTATTACCAGTCGCATGCTGACTCCTGCGTTCGTTCTCGGAGGATCGGGGATGAGCTCACTATCACGAGTACGTATACTGACGACGTCTTCGGAGCCTCGTCCACCGATGCCGGTGCTGCACTCGCCAAACAGGAACTCTCCGACTGTTATCAGGTTAAGGACTTAGGGGAGCTCAACTTCATCCTGGGCATTCGTATTGACCGCGACGAACTCACTGGCGCCATCTCCTTGTCACAGCGCGCGTACCTGGAGCGCATCCTGGAACGGTTCAAAATGTCGATGTGCAGTCCAAAGTCCACACCACTCCCAGTGGGATTGATGCTCACAGAAGCTGACCGCGCGACGTCCAAGGAGGACACTCTATTTATGGCCGATAAGCCCTATCGCGAGGTTTTGGGGTGTATCATGTGGGCTCAAGCAGCCACCCGACCCGACTTATCTTACGCTGTCAATCTGCTATCTCGCCACCAGATCAACCCCGGCCCGGCTCACTGGAAGGCGGCACTCCATGTTCTAGCGTATATTAAGAGCACCTTGAACTACAAGATTACCTATACTCCGGGTACTACCACCGGAATACGCCCTGTCGGATACGTCGACGCTGACTATGCCGGAGACCTGGACACCAGACGCTCGACCTCCGGCTATATCTTTACTATGTGCGGAGGGCCAGTCTCTTGGTCATCGAAACGTCAACCTACGGTCGCCTTGTCTACAACGGAAGCCGAATACATGGGCCTAACGCGAGCGTCACAGCAAGCTTTATGGATGTACTCATTCATGAGTGAGATAGGCATGCCACAGGAGTCTCCGGCGAAACTCAATGCCGACAACGAGGCATCCATAGCGCTCACCCTCAATACTAAAGGTCACTCACGCGCGAAACACATTGACGTACGCTACCATTACATCCGCGAACGGGTCAAGGAGGGCGACATCACCGTCGAATATGTCCCATCAGCTGACAACCTCGCCGACATTCTAACTAAACCTCTACCCCGTATCGCACACCAACACATTTGCCGTACCTTGGGTATCGAGAACAACGGCGCCACGGGGTTAGGGGAGTGTTGAAGGTAACGCCCGTGACACCGTCGCCTACCAAAAACGGTATCCCGCTCGGCGCACGCAAGCGCGATACTATTTCATTTTCTACTCTATTTCACATCGTATCTACTGTTTCATACTGATCCATCGTTTCACTACCATCGCGGACACGGCTTCAACACGCCGTGTCTCATATTCTTTTCCCTTTATATATCTCGTTCTCTTACTTACGCACCTCAGTTTGCTCTCACTTGTGTGACGGCATCTGAGGTTAGTTTATTCATACATACCGACACGGACGTTCGACTAACTATCTACTTTACATAGCTTCCTTTGTCAACAGGTAGCTAATATATTAGTTTGCTCTCACTTGTGTGACGGCATCTGAGCTTCCTTTGTCAACATCCTGCACCAGATTCCAGGCGCCATTCAAATGCTAGGAAATGCCTGGAAATGCCTCGTCACATTTTCCATCCTGGCACGTTCTGGCCATCAATCCCAGCCATACAATGGTGGCGTTGCCTGGCAAGGCCTCACAAGGCCTTGGAATACTCAACAACCATGGCCACGGATGTTGAACCTTGATTTCAGAATTGCTATCAATACTTACATGGGTAATATGGTATTCACCACGAAACATCAATAAAATCAACAATCAAGTATATTGTTGAAGCTCCCAGCTTCATGCGTAGTAACACATCATTACAACTACATAAAATACTTACTCCCCTCCCTCGACAGTCTGACCCCGCGCCACGAGGCCATCAGGCGCCGGCCTTGTCCAACTATTGGGCACCAAACCTATACTAGTAGTGCTTATGATAGGCATGGTAAACATTAGACAATGCGGGTGTGTTAGATAATATGAGAACAGACGTCATTGTTGGTTGCTTTAAGCTTGCCTCGGATCATTACCTCTAAAAGTCAGCTGAAATTTATTAGGGCACCTGTACTAGGGGCGCGGCACAAGCCATACAACTAGAGGAAATCATCAGCAAGTGAAGTTATTGCCGGTACTATAGGATTGGGGAGGCTCACAATGCCTGCGACCACGCGCCGTGTGCCATGGGTGCTATTGCCAATCTTAACTGGCGATCCGCGGCGGAGGGATGGGATAGTATATGACACGCTCACCTGCTCAGCTCATACACCTAATGCCGAGGAGGCATTCATGCTCAACAAACATGCCATTGATAAATTTCCTTGCTGAAAGCCAAGAAGCGATCTGATGGAGCGTTGTTGTGAGTGAACATTGTAGTATGAGGAAGAAAGACATGGATGGGTGCAGATCGGTTCTTATCTGTTCCTATCAGCGCTCCACTTTATTTGCCATCGATTATGTACCTAGGGTCTTACTTACCATAAAGATGAACAATAAGGAAAGCGGCAAGGAACTAAAGGAAGGGAGGATTTTTGGTCAGTCTTCAGATGGCTCTCGGTTGGATAGCGAAGAGCAGACGAGGGTGAATATAGCACTGTGGGTGGCTCGGATTCAGTGGACGGTTATGGTCGAAGTCTGGCTAAGGATTGAAATGTCTTACCAATATTGTGACAACTTGCAATAGACGTTGGATCTTCCTTCCGGCTTTTCAATCCACCTACAGTTTGGTGTCGCACTCACCATTGAGCCACCAGCCGGGTTGAAGTCTGGCCAGGGCTGGTCAGAGGGTTGCGAGTTGCCACCAGCTTGGTCATCCCTGGTGAGAACTGCCAGGCTAAACCAGATCTCCCACAATTTACTGATGCCAGTGCCATTCACCTGCGCTTCATGATCATATAAATTATCGCATGTGGCGACCGGATGAATCCAGAATCCCCAGGATCTCATTGATTCCAAACATACTGTGATGAACGACAACGCTTTCAATCTCGCAATTGGAGTACTGGCACTGGCTAGTGCCGTTGGCTCCATTCTCGGCTACCTTCACTCCCGTCTACCTAGTGAACAAATAGAAACTTTTGACAATATTTTAAACCGTTCCAAGACACTGTTCGCTATAGCCAAGGAAGACGGACTGATCACCGGTCCGCTGCAGAAGACCACCAATGCAAAAATCAAGAGGTATGGGATTAAATTTGTACTATGCCACCATTAACAACCCGTTTCCCAGGCTCGAAATCTCGTCTCTGAGAGCCCGCACACGCGCCTATGCTCCCTCCCAGGGCCTAGGCTTGTACGTGACGCATCGCGGATTGTTGAAAGAGATTGAAATATTGATAGAAGAAGCGAAGGTGTTGCGCCTCTTCATAGCTGTCAGTACTGCTTCTGCTTGCGACGATGCATAATCCAGTGTTAAACTCGCACATTCGTCCAGACCTCAGCGCAACAACAGGAACAGCTGCAGGGTCATTGGATAGAGGGGGCTGCAGATGCACTTCCGGAGCAAGGGGAGCGGCAGCGTCCTATCGCGTTGTGGTGGCAGCTTTGGGTATGTATGAGGCGTTGGCGGGCGAAGGCATCCGTTCGTACGGGCCCTAGATTTCCAGCTTGATTAGTTCAGCTGAAGCTCGCATTGGAATCGATAATCCCACTCAATTTATTATATTTGTCCATCGTGGTAAAGGTTGTTCAATAATAAAATCCAAGAAAATCGCGACTCCGTCTCCGACCAGCAGGAACGGCGAGTGGCCATAGTATAAGAACACCTTGAGGAACATTGGCGACCTGATTCAGCTGATCCAACACCTCAACTACCTAGAAGTCAAGTTTTACTCACGGATTTCCAGCATCCCCGGTGTACAATTATACATGTATGATTGGTCACCGGCCATCGCTCATCCGCTTGCGAGCCCGAAGATTCGGAAGAACAGCCCACACCCACGCTTCCCGCCCATACCCCCGGCGCCGAAGAAGCGGCCCCGGACCCCCCCCCCCCCCCCCCCCGCAGTACGTCATACCAATTATATGTCGTGCCAAAGACGGTCCTCTGCTGGCTGGCTCGCCCTTGCCGTATTTGTGGATGATGACGGGCACACGATCAAGGACATGGGCCTCACGGGCCATGAATTTGATGGCCTCGATGTCGATGTTGATGACATGGGCTCTGAGCTCGGGTTTTATGGGCATACCATAGGCTCGCGTGTGCTGATGAGCCGCCTCGCAGAGCTGAGCTGGCTGGTGGTGAGCAGCTCACATACATGTCTATACTTGTCCAATTGATGGTTGCGGGGCTGACTGGTATGGTTATATTCGGGCTGCCGATGCTGTAGTGATCAACTTCCAAACATACTGTATATATTCGGTACCAGCCTATGAAAGTTGGATCATATCGCGACCGGGAAATAAGTATTGAATCCGGTGGTACTGAAAAGTCAGATCAGATCAAACAGCCCCCTCGTCTACCCCAGGCCCATGCGCCACTCCAGCTCCCGCTCACCCAATCTTATACCGCACGACAATCAGGTCCGCCCCATGCGGATATGCTATTCCGCCCTCGCAATGGCCACAAACCGCCCACTCCACCGCCCTCCTCTGCACATCTGTAACCCGCAAGTAGTTAGGAGAGTTTGAATTAGGGCAACAGGAAGACACGCTGGATACCATGGGTGTGCACATTACAACCTACACCGTATACAATATCTTCCGTTATTTCCCCCACCGTCCTCCTTATTTCCACCACGGAGGGCTTCGGCGGGTTCCTGACAGGGCGGCACTGCATGGTAAGTCGTAGTGCGTAAGGGGCCAATTGCCAGGCAGATCAGAAGCATTCGACTTGCATCAATATGAAATGTTACTCCAAGGCGGGCATTACTGGCCAACTTCAATTCCGAGTTTTGGACCTGAAGAAAACCATCAGGAGGTTGCAAGGAGGGCATACTCAAAAAAGACGGCGTACATGTTGCCGTCGAGAAACCCTCGAAGGCGCAATGATGTCATGTTGCTCTAATTTTCCCGACCTTACTGTGGTTCACTCACGTTGTCGCGCTTGAGCCTCGAGTACTACTCCCGCATGACCAATTCGTCGCCTTTCGTCCACCCTCATCTCCAAAACCACTGGCAGGATTCAGTCTTGTAACTAGGGTGTTGAGGCTTGTCAGTGCTATCACCTCGATACTGTCTCCTCAGCCGATGAATAGAAAATTGACGAGATATTCGGGCATTCCGAGGAGCTCCTTGCCAGGATCGCTGCGTCTCTGTAGAGGACGATCAGCACAACGATCACGCAGTCTGTTATTCCTGAGCTCACGCAGTACCGATCATTCATTGTTATTATATTAGGCTTGAAGCGTGATCTTTGGCGGCTTGCACCTGTGTCTATGCCCCCTCTCAGGGTTTGGGCGCATACGTGATGTGCTGGGAGTTATTTAAAAAGATAAACGTCTTAGTCGAGGAGGCGGAGGTATTGCTTCTGTCGATAACTGTCAGTGATGCATCCATTTATGGCTGGTTCATAACCTACATATCTTTCAGGTATCTGCACAACGACGATCGCAGCTGCAGAGCCGTTGGAGATCCTGCTGTGAGGATGGTGCGAATGCGTGTGAGATGTGGGCGCGCGAAGGTGGCTCGTATAAGTCCTACCTATACCTCCAGTTTGACGTTCGCAGCCGAAGTTTATTCCGGATTCAATATTCAACTTTTTCTCCAAGTTTGTCGTGGCCGCATGTGAGTGCTTGATAGATCCGTCAGCTAACACAATCTTATCTCGGCTCTGCTTATGTGTTAGAGATCGTTCAGAGGCTGGGACAATGGTCGGGCTGGAAATTTTACCTCTCGCTCTCAAGTGCCAGCAACGAATGTACATTTAGGGGAACCCTAGCGGAGTCCCGCGATCCAAGATGCAATCTGAGGGTACTTATAAGTTTTAGCAAGTTCCACTCCCAGGTAACAGAATTATGCTGCACCGAGGAAAACGAATGCCCGCTTTCAACCATGAGCAATTGCAGCACTCTACGCGCCCCTGGGTAGCCCTGGCCCTCGTGAGTAGTTTATTGGACAATTTGTGAGTGTTGTACGGCACCTATGCGGATGGGCCATCCCCACCTCGTGGCGCCCCACTTCACCATCCCTGCCCTCCTCTGCTGGATCCGTAATACATGCAAGTATTTTGGCAGAGTTCGAATGAAGGCAACAGAAAGATGGACCGAATACGCTTATGGATGTACGCGCCACAATCCACACGCTGTCCTAAAACAACTTATGAAACCGCGAAACGGAGTCGGCGCATGCTACATCATAATTATGCATAAAAATGTAATAAAAACGAGTAAATCACTCACTTGTCCACTCTAGCCCAAACCTACCACACGCCCACTCAAGTTCCTGCCTATCCAATCTTCCCATACCTCGCAACATCCATCCCCGCCCCCGCCACACGCCCTCCCGCTACCCTTGTCTATGCGGCCACCGCTCCTGCTGCCAGAGCCTTGAAGAACCTCCCAGTTGCGAGCCAGCGCACGTCTCGTATTGCGAGAAACGAGGATGGCGCTGGCATCGTTGGTGGTGTCTAGATTGGCGTAGCGGGGACGTAGGATGTGTTTGGATCGCTTTGTAAAGAGGCGGTGGTGACGAAGGTACCAGGTTCTGCGCCCGTGGTGGGTGTGGGGTGATGAGGTAGAGGAGAAGTGGCTCGCTGTGGGGGTCATACAAAGCGAGGGTGTTCTTTGCAAGCACCGCGAGAAAGAAAAAAAGAGCTATCCCTGCCTCTTCTCAGTACAGCGCCTCCTTCGGCGACTTGTGTTTCATGGTAAGTTATATTTTGGGGTGATCAGAGTATTCGGGGAACATACTCTCGTCTATAGTCATCTCATCGTCCGACATGTTGGTGGAGATGTAACATGTCACACTGCGATCTGGATTCGAAACTTTCGCGAGCCAATGTTGTGGTGGACCATGGGAAAAACTGCCAAAATTGGCGATATATATAAGGAAGTAATTAAACCCTCAGATCCTCCTCATCCACTCAAATGTCAATGAACGACCATGCCTTTGATCTTGTAATTGGAGTGCTAGCACTTCTCAGTGCCGTTATCTCAGCACTCGGTTATTATCACTCTCGTCTTCCTAGTCAGCGAATGGAAAAGTTTGACAAAATCTTTGGCCATTCCAAGAAGCTCTTCTCCCGGGCCAGAGAAGACGGGTTGATCACTGCATCACTGCAGTGGTCAATCAGTGAAATGATCGCAGGGTCTATTGTTTTTTGAGTTCATGCACCACAAATCATTCATTATCATTATTACAGGCTCGAAGCGTCATCCCTGGGGACCCGCAATCGCGTCTACGCCTTCTCTCAGGGTTCGGGTGTATACGCGATGAACCGTGAATTATCGAAAGAGATTAACATCTTAATAAGAGACGTAGAGAGGTTGCGCCTGTTGATAACTGTCAGTAACACGCTTGCTTCTAGTTGGTGCTAACCCGCATCTCCTCTAGATGTCCGCACAACAACAGCTGCAGCTGCAGAACCGTTGGAGATCCCGGCGTGGAAACAGAGTTGAACTTGTGTGAGAAGTTGGCGTGCGGAGGCCACAGGCTCAGCAGGTTCCGAATCAGTGCTTCTAGTTCAATGGACACAGCTAAATCTCGTCCCGAATTCGGTTATATACCTCATATCTAGAGTATAATGACGTCGTTATGTCTGTTCGTGTAAATAGATGCTTATGTAATGGACTTTTTCGGCTACATAGCCCGATTTATCTTACCGCCGGCACACTCAAAATGGGATTCTGGCGTGATTCTGGACCATCATGATCAGGCACACGAAACGTACATGGAGATTGCAATTACGATACACCTGAAGAAGAGAGGTGTTTGGGCTTGAACTTCATAAGACTCAAGCTCTTCTCGCGGTTCGCTGGTTCAAGCCGCTGATGTTGTCAGTGCATCCAAAGACATTATGTTCACGTATGCGACCTCGGCTCGATCCCGATTTATTAACAACGTACCATATCATTCCCAGCAGACAGCATTGGGCAACAGCGAACATAGTATCAGGACGCTTTGAGGGATGTTGGCGGTCTGATTCAACCCCAGGCCTCAACCTTGCGTTTGAATTACGAATTCCCAGCACCTCTGATGTGCATATCACATCCGAACCTTCGTGCTGATTGTCATTCATTAAATATACCGTTTCAATGATAGCAAGCAAGGCCTACTCACACATGGCTGGCCACTAACCATCTAATCGCACAGATCCTTCATCCGCCCATCACTGTTACCCTCCCCCGAGCGATGATTGTGTGCTCTATTGTCGAATTGCCACCCTAGGAGAGCCATGCTTCGGTCAAGCGGTCATTTCGGTGATGGTGGTATGCTCGTAGGGCGCGCGCCGGCTGACAACAAGAGTGTCGCAAGTCCCTAGCCCAGGAATCCGGATCGGGCGTGTGGCGTGGGGGTTGGTGCCCGAAAGCATCAGCTCGTACAAGGCCTAGGTTTCCAGCTTAATTGATCCCGGCTTAAGTGGAATTAGCCCTACCCGACTACTAATTGTATTATTCATTTGTCGCGGTCGTGGTGAATTGATAGTTGGCTGATCAGCACAATCTTATCTTATCTCAGGGCTGCCCAATAATGATTCAATCCAAGAAATCGTGACTCCAAATCATTGAAATCCGAATGACGCTCCGATAGTTCTTTGTTCCCATTCCCGATCAGTAGCAGCTGCAGGCAGCCGTAGTATATAAGAACACAGGAATGTCGACGGCCTGACTCAACCCATCCAGCACCTCTACCCAGGATTCAAATTTCACTGACAAATTCCCAGCATCCTCGGGTCCAATGTATGAGTCGCATCCAAATCTCCATTCAGTGGTTCTCACTGATTGAACAGACCAGCCTCAATGCTACCAACCCCACCCCCGACGACGCGAAAGAAACCACACTGCCGAACATGTGGCCTCCCCATGGCTGGCCACAAGCGGCCGTATGGCTCGCCCGTCTGCCCCCCAAGTTCGCTTTCTCTATTTGATTCCCCGCAGCCCAAGGAACCACCCATAACGCAAGTGGTTCTGGGCCCTCTGCGATATCTTGCACCAGTGGAACCCCCATCCTCACCTACGATCCCACGGCAGGATGTATGGCTCAAGCGCAACCCGAACTGGGGAGAGAAATCTCCACAGCGCGCACGCGTTCCATCCATCACCGGTTCACTTACCCCCACGGTGCTTGTGGGCGAGGACAAACACATGATCAGAGATACAAAGCCCATGGACAACAAGTTCGACGACGGGGCCATGTTTGGGTTCGATGCGAGTGAGCGGAACGCCGCGGACCCGCACGCTTTGATGAGCCACATCGCAGAGCTAAGAGAGCCCATGGTGACCATCTTTGGGGCGAAGCAGGAGGACATCCCGCGCATCCGGAAGACCGCCATGCGGCTCGGGGTGTACAGCGCCGTGGTACCCCGTGGGGCGCCGCCCGAGCGCACTAAGGATGTGGAGCGCAAGCACTCATTGTGGGTGATCCTCGGGAGGATGCGGGGTTCGTGGACGAGGTCGTTGATTTGCAGCGAGTGGGGATGCCGGGTATGGTTGCGAGCGACGCGGAGATAGCAGCACCCCTGCGGGTAGTAACATTTTTTCAGCTGGTGATTGCGGGGCTGATTGGGGGCAGCGTGGCAGTGATTATACTTTCAATATTGTAGCAATTTTTTGAGTGTAATATGTGTTCTGTACGTATGCCGCTATCCCTACGCGGTTTGTGGAATTGGATCTTGGGAAGGCAGGGGAGCTTTTATATTTCGTATCCTTTGATTTTCAAACCCGCTCGCCTCCTATGTATGTAGTAGGAACTCCTACCTGACCCCCTCCCCCCCCAGATATGCTTTTGGAAATTGGGTGCGATTACCACACGTGCCTAAGCACGAGGCGGACTCAGGGCCCGCGCGCTTGTGTATGCCCCCATGGCCCGGGTGTGTATGCAATACGCTGTGAATGATCAATGGGTATCGACGTCTTAATAAAATAGAGGAAGCGGAGGCTCTCCATCCGTCAATAATTGACACTACAGACACACCTGTTCATGGTTAGCACATAACACATGCGCCTTCAGATCCCAGTCCAACGGAAACTGCAGCAGCAGAGCTATTGGAGAGATTCTGAGGGGGACGCAGAAACAGAGCTGGACGTGTGTGAGATGAAACCAGAAGCGGGAGGCCATGCACTCGAATTTCGCGCGCCAACAGTGCACCAGCGCAGCTGACAGTGCTTGGTTTTATTTATACAAAGCTCGCGAAACCTTATCTTATCTCGCCACTCCTCTCAATTGCGAGGATTCCAATTGTGGGCGTCCGGCTTTCGGCCGGCTTTTGTTCCAGATGGCAACAGCAAGCAGCCACCAAGGTCCAACATATAATATCTTCAGGAATCCAGGCGGTCTGTTTAACGCATCCAGCACCTCGGCCCAGGGCTCGAGTTTCATTGACGGATTCCCAGCAGCTTGATTGAACTGGAACCCTCCTGTTAAATTCTAGTTGATAGTCCTACTCGTATTATCTGTTCATCGCGGTTGTAAGAATTAATGGGCGGTCTGTTAACACAACCTTACCTTAATTCAGGGCTGCTCCATAATAGTCCTGGCTCCAAACCATTGAATGGTACTTTGTCCAATCCCGGATCAGTTTTTGTTCTCATTCCCGATTGGTCACGGTAGCAACTACAGGCAGCCGTATAAGAACACTTTGAAGAATGTCGACGGTCTGATCCAGCCCATCCAGCACCTCAGCCCAGGATTCGAATTTCACCAACAAATTCCCAGTATCGTGTATGAACCATATCTAAATCTCCACCCAATGAGTCTCATTCATTGAACAGACTAACCTTAATGCTTCCAACCCCACCCCCAACGGCGCGGAAGAAACCACACTGTCGGGCATGTGGCCTACCAATGGCTGGTCACAAGCGGCCGTACGGCTCGCCTGTCTGTCCCCCAAGCTCGCTTTCTCCATTGATCTCCCCGCAGCCCAAGGATCCACCCATGACACCCATGGCGCCAGATCCCCTGCAATATCTCGCGTCAGCGGAACTCCAGTCCCCTCCATCTATGATCCTGCAACAGGACATATGGCCCAAGCACAACCCGAACTGGGAACAGGAATCGCCACACTGCACACGTATTCCATCCCCCACCGGCCCACCCATCCCCACTGTGCTCGCGAACAAGGACGGACACGCGATCAAAGATACAGGGCTCATGGACAACAAGCCTGATGATGAGGCTGAGTCTGGGTTCGATGGGGCGCGCAGTGCGCTATGGACCCGCACGTGTTGATAGGCCGCATCGCAGAGCTGAGTGGGCCTATGGTGAGCATCCTCAACGCGAAATGGGAGGATATCCCAAACATCCGGAAGACTGCCGCGCGGATCGGGGTACATAGCGCTGTGGTTCACCGGGGGCACCGCATAAGCGTGCTGTAGGTATGGGTCGCGAGCACTCGTGCTGGGTGATCCTAGGTCAGAATGCGGAATTCGTGGACGAGGTCGTCGATGCACAGCAGATGGGGATGCCGGGTGTGGTTGCGAGCGATGCGGAGATGGCGACGCCCTTGCGGGTAGTAACGTTTTTCCAGCTGATGATTGTAGGACTGATTGGAGGTAGTATGGCGGTTTTTATGCTTTTTATGGTTGTAGCGGTTCTTTGAGTGTATTCTGCACATATACCGCTACTAATGTGCGGTTTGTGGAGTTGGATCATCTATTGTGAAGGGAGATATGCATTAGGTGTCGTAGTAACTGAAACAGTATTGATCTCGTCTTTCAAATGTTCACATTGAGTAATCCTGGATAGCTACCACACCCTCTTGGCTTAATCAGTTGTACCTGCTTCATTGCGCAATCACTTCAGCTCCACCCAGACGATATGCCGGTGAGCAGTGGTGAGGCTGGCAAAGCATAGCTCACCCTGGAGTACTGGAGTAATGATAGGGTAACGGTGAAGGCAGGGTAGCACTTATACCTCAATCGTATCCTCCGATACCGAGCCCGCCAGCCATTTAGGAGAGAGCTTCTGCCTGGCTCCTCCGGATATGTTGGGTGAGATTATGAGTTCAGTTCATTACGATCAGGTTCCTAACCATTCCAATCCCTCGACCTCACTTCGACCTATCCTGAGTGCTCCATTCAACAACAAATCGATTGAAGGGGAAGGCCAATAAATTAAGCTATCCGCTGAATGGACGGCTGGAGTCACAACGTCCATTCAATGCAGTCGAAACGCCTAACTCACAAATATCTCCTGTCATCAAACGCAGGATTAGTCCCCAGAATATATAACCACCCAATTTGAGCTTCAATTCGGGATATGTGGCCCATATAACCAGATTAATACGGCTTGAAGCGACGCGACGCTTTTAATTTTTCGACCTTCTCCTTATCCGCTTCCCAGCGCTTTTTCAGATTCATCAGTTCTGCAGAAAATATTTAGCCACACGCGGAATTTAATAGGAAGGCGCTTCGTACCACTACGTTGTTTCTCTGCCTTCTGGAATGCGTAGAAGCCTGCTTTCTCATTCTTGTCCTTTTTATTTGAGCGAATTCGTTTGCTTTGACCAGTAGCCTGGAACCTCTTGCTTGCAACGGCAACACCTCCACCCAGGGTCTGCCCATAAGCGCCCCCCCTCGTAACCAGGGTGAAACCATCTTCATCGATGATGGCTTCACCTTTGCGGTATTTGGATTTTTGTTTGGTTTTCGCAAGCTCGAATTCGTATAGTTCCATTGCGGAGTCGGCGTGTTGCTTCACCGCGTCAAGCGGAGGGCGTAATGAATCGTACAATTCAGTGTAATGCAATAATCCTGAGGGTTCAGGAGACTTGGGCCACGGGCGGGGTTTAGAGGCGGAGGACAGTGCGCGATCTAGTGACGAAGAATCGAGGAAAATGACATGGGCAGTTCGTCCCGTCGCTCGCAAGGTGCGGACAGGCTTTTCTGGAAGAGGTATAAACTTCGGCCTCTCATTCTTTTTTGGTTTCCGTTTCGACTTCGTTTGACCCTCAGCCGCGTCCTCAACTGCGTCCGTTGTCACCGCCATTTCATCGTCGTCATCGCTGTCCAACTGCGATGACTCGTCCGGTTCCATATCAAATATTATTCTCTCTATCGTCCCACAGTTCTTGAACAATACGACGATCTCTCGTTCTGTGGCATCGGGAGGAACATTCGCGAGAAACAGGGTTCGCTGGTCGGGTAAAGTGTTCGGCTGCTTTCCGTTCTTTGGATTCAAATGTAAACGGGCATAAATGTAGTGTTCTGAGGATGGGGAATAGGAAATTGGAATTATAGCAAAACCATTCACGGTCGATGGAAAAGACATGCCTACAGTCAGCGAAATTTTGCGATTAGATGGACGTTTGGATCATAACCCCCAGCCAAACATGCTAACCGTGACATAATTTTAATTTATAATTGTACAAATATTTGCAATCAGTTCTTAAATAGCACTATCCAAAAATGATGTTCAGATGATAAATACGTCTGCGCCTCGAGTTATACACGGCCTGAATTTCTGTTATGGTAACCCAACGAGCGAACTAGGGAAGCGCACATGTCGGGTTGGATCGGATCCGCCGGCTACTGTCAAAGGTTAGAACAGGAGCTGGGCCCATCGTGGGAGGCATTGGGCACCCGGGGATGGGTAAAGCTGATATACGGGATAGTGATAGTACGGGTACCGATCCAGTTGGGGAGGCGGAATTGAGAAAACGTGGTAGGGCGATGTTTGAAAGGCGGACGTTTAGTTGGGATGTTGGTTGTCTTCCAGTGTTGAGTGTTCTCAGATCCAAGACAAGTCGCTGGCCCGCTACGTTGGACAAACAGAACATGAATCTTTTCAACATTTGATGAGAATGGTATATGGAGGAGGAGGTTCAATATTCACGTAACGGCAAGGACATTAAACGGTCGCTATATCACGGGCTGGTATCATTGAAAAGTCACAATAATGTGCGGCGCCAAGATGCTCACATCTGCATAAAGCTTCCTGTAGATAGATTAAGAAGCGTACATCTTCGGGGGCAAAAACATACCATGCAACCATGTTGGAAATGTGGCAGAGGGTATTGAACTAAATTGACATTAAGATGAATGCTGGGCGGACTAGACAATACTGACAAGTATGTAAGTCAGAGCTATTGAGAGGGATATTGTAAGTAAGGAAACCCCAAAAGTAAACATTGGAACGCACCAGAAACATATAATTTCTGGGGAATTGGTGACAAATTCCTGAACTCGGGGTATGTAGCTTGTCGCCGCCGCCTCAGACATATAACCGTTAGCCCAAAAGCGATATACTCCAACCCAAGACTGTAGGTTGTCAACAAAAATGATAATTGTACAAATTGGTGGAATACCTGGCTACCCAAATATACCACTGTAGTGACAATGAGCTAATCTTGAGTTGAACGCATTCGATATTTTGCTTACCATATTCGCTATAATTACAATATACAACCTGAGCAAGGTTTATTCGATGAGATACATACATGACATGGACGAAAAACAGACGCCCTCGATCGAGTAGATAAACCGGCCTATGCAAAATTTAGTTGAATCCCTTACTTGCAAAGTAGCTTACCCTTAGATCTGACAAATGCGCTAACAATCAAGGAGGTACACAGGACGGCATAGGTGACATATGCAGCCACCAGCACAACGGTTGTCCATAATTGGCGTTCCCATATTGCCCATGCTCTCAGGATAACCAGCACTGCGAAAATCCATTAATTGCGAGAGGGGTAGTTAGGAAGTTTGTTACCATGTATTGAGGCCCAAGACAAAAATACGAGCAATCCATATGCCAGGACATATCCATGACAAACCTAACGGGCTAATGGTTTGTTCGAGAGATAGCTGAGGCACAGGACAACACACCTCGTACGAGTGGGTAGGTATTAGGCCGCTCACGTGGATGAAGACGGCTCCTTCCACCAAGAGGTTCATATATCGATTAACGAGAAAAATAAACTTGACAGCAGAAGGCCTTGAGGGCCATATATGGATCACCTTATCATAAATAAGACCTGATCAGTTTATTTAAAATATTATTACCTCGTCGCCGAAGGTAAGGATCCAGTCCCACCAAAGGATAACGCAGCCCGCGATGACGATGAACCTAATCACTCCAGATGTTAGTGCTGGATGCACCATCCCAGAGCCTACGTACCGGGTCACCTGCACCTCCACTAGAAAATCAGTCGTCACCTGTGGATCCGGTGCTATGAATCTTAGCCTTATAGAAGATGAGAATGGCATAGACTCCACAGAGCTGAGATCATACCACACGTCCGTCGGAACGTCCTTCATAGGCGAAAGCGAATAGATTATCACAGGCGAGAAGATGAATAGAGCTAATCGTTAGCGTATAAAATTGGTTGTTCGCATGTGAATTGAAAACTCCCGACTGTCCTATTATTGGGTTTTCATCTTCGGGTAGTGGTATGCCGAGTCAGCAAGGGAAGGAAATGAATCATGCCCACCATGCCTATTACGGGTTTGATTAGACTTATGGAAGTTACATGGAAAGAGCATTTTGTAGCACAGGCACTGCCTTGGGCGGTCTGGTGACATCCATGGGATCCAACATGTTCGCCCTTTGCCCGCGTATCTGGCACATTAGGAAACCAGATAGCACCCGCGACCGTTGAATGCGGGGATGTGAGAAAAATCCATTCGGTTTCCATATCGATCTGAATTACCGTTATCCGATGGACATTTGGATAAAGACTAGCTCAGTCCCCGTGGGCTTCTCTCCCACATTCTTCAATTTCAATGTTACTTTGGCTAGCAGCGGCAGGGATGTCCGTGAGCGTTCCGTCCTCAGTCATGAGTTACGATATGGTGAGTGGACCCCAGGGTGTGTCCCTCTGACTCCCAGGCCTGAGGTACCCAGACAACGGGCAAACCGACCAGAAGATGCCGCGTCACGAGAAGTTGGCAGTCCAGTAGGGATAAATATGCAGAGAAGGGGCGATTTATTTTTGCCTGTGGTAAAGCCGCGACTCGAGCTCTCAGCCAAACAACCCACAAGCATTGACATTTCGACGCTCGCCCTCCATCGACACCTCGCAGTGATTACAATCAAGTATATGTATGCACATCGTCCATGCACCTGGTGCGAGCATCGGCAGAGGGCGACGGTAACTGTCTTGGCGTCGCCCTGAGTGAGGGTCTGACGTCGAGCCCCAAAACCGCTTGCAATGAACTTAGTGAAAAGAAAAGTTTCATCGCGACAGAGTGATATGCTTGGATATGCTGTGTGAAACTAAGGTACGAGAAGGAGGGAGATTTCGCGAGTAACGTAAAAGAGAAAACCAAGGGCATAATGATGGCGCGAGCTCGAGGACATATAGTAACAACAAAACAAGACGGTGGGACGATAACTACTAGATGAGAGGCCCAGATACAGATTCCGGAATGGGGTAGGGGTGATACGGAGCAGCTCCGACAACTTGGAAACCGAATGAATAATAAAATAGCTGTTGAGCCCCGCCTACTTCAATCGTATTATAAGATGCAGTGTGATGTTCATGTGAAGAAACATATGTGTAATGTGGTGGCGTATGAAAGCCTATTGTGGGGATGGTGACGAGCCAGCACCCGTGCGGTATTGACGGGCGCTGGGGTTGGAGCCCTCGACGGATGTCCAAAGATTGGTAATGCCGCCGTTCAAGTCTCGCATTCCAGCAGCACCTGGCTCGATTCGGGTCTCGGATAATTGACCTGATGGGGGCCTGGATATGGGTGCGTCGGATCGCCCAGGTGCCCTGTGCTGACCGTTAGAGCCATCGAGGAATGGGCTATAGCGGGGAACGCTCGGAGGCCGGTTGGAAATAGGAGATATCCTGTTAGCGTTAGGCGCGCCATTGGCACTACCGTTGGTGCCGAGGTCATGGTTTTGTAGAGACATGGAAAAGGAGGGTGGGGCAAAGTGCGAAGGATGTGGCAACGCATCGCTTCTCACGGACGATGATCCCCGGTGTGGAACATCGAGCATATCTTGGCTCGGGTCTGGCGAAAAGGGGGAGAAAGTTGACGGTCGTTGTTGGCCGGTGACTTCCAAAGCACTATCGAGATGGCTACGGAGTCCAAGGGGTGAATAGGCTTCGAATGGGTAACCATCTTCCTTGGGGGCCAGCAGTGATGCCCTAATCTTCTCCTCATTCGACTGCCCATGTCTAGACGCTTGCTCGTGGCTATCGCTATGACCATACCCTGGAACCGTGAACTTCTGTAACAGCTGAAGCGCCTGTTCTTGTGTCATTGCATTAAGAACTGGAGCTGGCGTATACTGAGCCTGCAATGCAGCCGCCTGCGCTGCTTGTGCAGCAGCTTGCGCCGCTTTATCTATCTCGTTGTCAATGGAGGATCTCCGCTGTTAATTCTGGGCTTACATTGACTTCGTCCCCAACTTAATCGTATCCTGCTGCCGCCCACAGGGAAACCTTGCATTTTCTCGATGGCTCTTTCTGCATCAGCCTTGCGGACAAATTGTACAAACCCGCAATGTTTTCCGACCGGCACTTTCACCTAAACCTTATTGAGACCTAACGATAACCAGGACACGTTTAGAACTCACGTAATGGATATCGCCAAAAGGCGCGAAAAAGGTCCTCAGCGTTTCTTCTGATATCAACGGGGATAACCCCCCAACAAAAACGGTGGTGTTATAGGGGTCCGTCGACGTCAATTGCTCCCCATTTGGGCCGATAAGGTTGCCCAGGATGGCGCGCGCTTGAGCATGATGTTTCCATGACTCCTCTGAAATCGTATACCTAGGGGCGTTATCCTCTCCTTGACCTGCAACTTGTGGTGAAGTCTGGCTTTTCGAGTATGGGCCAGGCCCCGTGTTTCCCCCAGGTAATTTAATCGGACTTGTGTCTCCCAGGGCATATTGCTGAGCGATCTGGGCAAGGACATTGTTTGGTAGATTCATCATTTCCTCGGGGTTAATGTACTGAACGAGGCGATACTTCCGTTCGAGCTAGCTCCAGTGCTGAATGAACCCGCCGAATTGGACCCAGCCAGCGATGAACCTGAAGTTGAATTCGTCACTATATTACTAGCCAGTGATGAATCCGATGTGGTGGCCGCGATAGGTGCGGAGACGCTCTTAGCCTGGCCCGGGATAGGAAGAGCAATCGTGACAGACTGAGACTGCTCGGGGATATTCCCATTGGACGGAGGTGGAAATTGAACTTGCGGAAGATCTTGAACGGAAAGGGTCGGCGGAGGCTTAAACTTGGCCGTAGCAGGAGAGATTCTCACTGGAGGTAAAGAATGAGTGAGTATATGCGCCCGAACTTTGGCGATAGTTCACGTACTAGGTCGAGACAAGCAGTAAAGACCATGCATCTCAATCAGCGCGCGCTGCTGATCAGTTTCGTCGGTGAACCTAATTAAAAGATAAGAACATGGAGCCGCTATTCAGGGGGGGCTACTAACCGCACAAACCCATAGCCTCTGGATACGCCGGTCACTGGATCAAGCATGATTTTGGCGCTCTTGCAACTGAGAAAAGGGCGGATAAATTTAGGTTCTCTGTCGTTGCGAAGACCTAGGACGGGGTTGCGGAAAACAGCAACCAAATCCGAGTTGGACGTTTCAGGCGCGAGGTCACCAACAAAAATACTATATTCTTTCGCATATGGCTGGGTAGGATGCGTGGAAGTCCCCATTCCAGCTTGTGCTCCGGCTGGAATTGAGGGTGCCGAGGGAACTGAAGATGCCCAATTTAGGATAAATGGCTTCGAGGAGTTTGGCATCGGGACGGTGGGCCCGCTCCCGCTATTGTTAATTTGAGCAAGGACAGACGCCGCGTGTGCTGGCGTAGGGAATGTGAGAAAGCAATAGCCTGGGTTATTGGCTTGTTGACCCGTGGCCGGATCAGGGGCTGGACGTGGTACTTTGATGCTGACTGGGTCCCAGCCCATCAGCCCACAAACCTGTTTCGCATATTCTTCATCCATCCAAGGCTCTATTTCACCCCACCAAAGGGTTGAACGGGATACAGTAATGGTTTGAGGGAGTGGTTGTTGGTTAGGGGGGCTGTGGTCGCGGTGGTATAGATGGGGGTCCCGGTCGCTGTATATGAGTGAATGAAGATGTGGGTTCGCCGGCGGTTGAGAGAGAGGTAATGGAGACGGGCAGTGGAGATTGTGGTGGTTATAAGAAGAGAGTTGACCGCTTGAAGGAAGAGAGTTGGTTAAATTGAAGTTGTGTCTGTTTGGTCCCCCCACGTCGCCTCCCGCAAAACCGCACCCCCGCTCTTGCGATCCCAGCGTTCGTGGCGCAGAAGCCGTGTATGAGGGGTACCCCGGGGTTCCTACTGATGGGCGACGATCATGGGGTGAGTACGCCATTAAGCTGCTGTGCTGGGATCGTTGGGTCTGGTCCTGGTCGTTGATTCCGTGGCCCCGCAGCGCCGCCAATCCAACAGGATGCGCGAAATCGTGCTGATCGATCCGAGACATGTGGTAAAATAGGAAAATAGGTAAGAACAAGAAAGCAAGAAAATAAAGTTTTTCTGCCCAGATTCTTCGAGGGGCGATTGTAAAAATGGAACGATGAAGAACCTCGAAGCAATATTTCTGACAGCGACGACGAAGATAGAAATGCTAAAAGAATAGCGAGAAACAAGCAAAGACTGATGCAAGGAGTATTGACGAGAGCAACCGAGAGTACGAGACAATGGGTCGATAGCGATGATTTACAGGTTGGAACGGTGAAGAATGACGCAGCAGAAGCCGTAGAGGAGTTCTGAGAGTGGCCAGGGAGACCTAGCAAGTTAAAATTTGAAGGTGAGTGGTGGGTTTATAGGGATGTTGGGTGTGTTTCAAATTCTGCGGAGTAACAACCCTTGCGGAGTTTATCGCCTCCTGACTCCTCTCTCTACGGCGTGATATCTGCTGTTATATTGAACAAATCCACCCATCCTGTTGCGGGCATTCGAGGAACGGCCGTCGCAAAGATGCTATTACACCCAGGCCTAAGGTCCTAAAGGCAACGAGTCTGGCCCATTGTTCGTCGAAATGCGTATCGCCGGAAGGAAACCAAGTGTTTCGTTTACGGCGAACAATGGGGTGATGCGTCCAGGATGATTGTATCAAGAAGATCTTTTTTCGGTCATCCGAGATCTGCAACGTCACCCGTATCTGGATAGGCGCTTCATAGTCAGAATTGTGGGACCCTGTGGGTCCGGTGGCTGTGCTCCTTCTCTTCTCAAGCATGTCTTGCTCCCGGTTGACCCTCGGGATCCCTGAAATCGAGAGGAAACTGCCGCAATCCACAAGGGGACCCAAGCAGAAGCTCAAGCCTCAAGGTCGCAAACGTTTAACGAATTCCCTGGCGTACCATACCCGTGTATATTATCTTAGTCCATCACACGCTTGATCTAATTTTTCGGCTATGGTGAGAATGCATAGCTGATTGATCAAGTCAGCTTGAGTCAGTCTGGTGCTTCCCATTGTCTATATATTAAGCACATAAACAGGATCCACAGTTGGTGGACAATGAGTAACCACCCGAGGCCTCCAACTCGTTTATGTGGTAAATATGGACACCAGAGGTAAGCGGCGCCCATTGCTGCGACCTTCTGCAATATTTACGTTTCGATGTAGCGCGACTTCGCAACACGCGTCGTACCGTACATTACCGCATTTCTATATCAAAAGAGTGGAGTCATCAAGCCTGCTTGACCCCTTCAGTCGCCGTTTCCGTTGATATCAAAAGCTGGGTATGGCGTGGCGCGATAAGTCAGGGATGCGTAACCGATCCGTTCACCGTGCATAAGTGTAAGTACCTCTTGTGATTTGTCAATACATGATTGCATCAATCACTGACAGTCAGCAACCATTTATGGAGTGTGCCGGTGACTCGTGGAACCGTGTGTAAGTAGTATACACACACAAGTTAACACGGATGTCACTGGCGCCCACTGCGGACATTACCCATAACTTGAACATTGACAGCGCTTCAATAAAGTGTATTAACTGCTCTAATATATTTCAATGTCCACTCACACTAGTGACTCAGGGGGCGACTAGGATCGTGATGCATGTGCATGAGGTCCTGTCTCTATGAATGTGATTACGTAAGTATCAAACTTCTTTGGCTTTCAGCCATCTTGCGTGCTGGTGGGCATCGTTGCCTGGTCGTCTATATTCTTGTCGACGTTAGCATCTATCTTCACCATCCTATCGATTATTTCTACCACCTGGGGTCAGGGAGCTGCTGTTTGATTTCGCTGTGTTCGTTTACGCGACGCCGTGCGCGTTTTAACATTGGAAACCTGAATTTTACGATCCCGCATCATGCCTGCCCGCCGTCCCTCCGCCTCCGTGGGGCCATTCACGGGCTCCAGCATTGCTAGCTCTGCTCCTCGAGCCCATAGGAACAACGAATCCCACCACATTCACCCAGTTGCTTCCAAACCCGACTCGCTTTTAACATTGGGTACATCAACAACACCACAACAGAAGGTAGTACTGGTGTTAGTCAACAGATTGAAGCAGAAAGTGAGCTCTGCGAAGCCAATGCACTTATATATTCACACTTCTGCATTCGTGCTGACCTGGCCCCGCAGCTTCCATGTAATTCTGGACTGTCGTTGGATCGTTTGGAGGGAAATAGCGCAACCCAGGAAACCATTGACGCCCTGGTAGAGCTTTCTCACGAATCTCTTGATATTATTGCATGGTCATTGACCGAGTTGCTGGGCCAGCTGGCAAGTGTTATGTTATATTCATTCCAATACACGTGCGCGCGACTCACTTGATCTCTCTTTCAGCAAACAAATACATCTGGGCTCCTTACTATTGAAGTTCTGCAGTCACAGTTATTTATTTTGAAAGTCCTTTCTGTCGCAATGGCAGCGCGCTCGTCACATCCCCTACGGGCCGGTTCTCCTCCAACTAGTGATCCTGGTGTACCCAACATATCCCCAAGGGACAAGCAAATGCCCTCGGAAGACTCCTCAACTCATTCTGTGGCCCAAGACATTCCGCCATTGGACGACAAATGTGCAGAATATATCCTGGTCGTAATGATTCTGTTTCTGAGACAAACAGCGTCTCCCGAGAGCCCTCTTATGTTGCCCAGTCGATCTTCTGATCTCTCTTTCCGTGATTTCGAGTCCCTTGACACAACGAAATTCCCTGCTCCACCAGAAGTTCCTCGTGATCCACCACCGTCTGCATCGGCACATCCCCCGGAACGTGATCCCATGCTACGTTCTCAACCTTCCTCCAATTCTGTCAAGTCTGGGAATTATAGCATCAGCTCTTTGTCTCGTCTTTCGGTGACAAGCGCTCTTTACGAGAAGACCCACATGTCCCTGGTGAGGTCACCGATATCGATGAATTCCTTGATCTCCAAGTTTGCGGGGCGAATCATCCATCACATCTCTGCCTCTAATTGGCCTGTCGTCTTCAAGCGCTTGCGGGATAAGATTCGGCAGCTGGCTGATAAACGAGATGAGGATATAGTGGACCTTCAATTGATGGCGTTGAGCTCTTTGAATAGGCAAAGGCTTGTACAACTTTTGAATGGTTTGTCGCCGTTAAATCTTCAATTCATGCACGCTAACTGTGCTCTGCGTAGAGCTCTCCTCTTTGTTGGTAAACATGAGACGAGAAGCTCAGCTTGCGATTGCTGTTCCGCTGCGTTCAGCCATCTGGAATTGGATAGAGATATTCCCTGGTGAATTTAATGATGCAATTCGATCCAGGGGCAAGACGGAGGGCGCGCCAGAGCGTGTATTTGATCTGCTCTATGCAAAACATCCTGCAGGTTTCGAGAGAATTCTATGGCCAACGTTAACAATATTATATTGCATCACCTCGGACAGAGTTGCTCCTGATTTTCAGCAATACAAATCCATCACAAGTGTCCAGAAAACAACTAGAAAGGTAGATTTCTTCCGGTTCCCCCGGCAATCAACTCAACATACGCATTTAGGAATTTAAATTTGGAGAAGACATTCTCAAACATGCTGGCACAAACTCGAAGTTATCGGAGGTGGCATTGGTCTGTGCTCTCGATATGTGTCGAGCGGCCACACATGTTACTCCAAGGGGGGAAGTCCCTTTGCGCATGATTGCTCAAGATATCGCTCATGAAATCAGGGTTGGCCTCTATTTTGTGTAATGTGTGAGTTTGGCTGACCCCGCTCATCTTAGAGCACGCTATCAACGGGTCCCACTCGTAAACCGTTCTGGGAAATGCACGAAGAGATCGATATCGCTGTCTTTGCCGAAGCAATGGTTTCAATCTTTCGATTTCTTCCCCAGGACGAGGCTATCGCCTTGTTTACGCTCTGCGTTGAACCAGAGCGGTCTGAAGCGGTCAAGACTTGTGCTGTTCGCGCTTGTTTGACCTTGGTCCAGGAGGTAGTGTCTCTCGCTCCCACCGATTTTTATGTAACTTAACATGATCAGGCTCCTCGCATTAGTTGGCAAAAGCCTTTGGATAAACTTGAGGAGGCCCTTGCGCAGCGTTTCCGGAATATTTTCAAGGTTAGTGTCTGAATTGGATTTTAGGCTCTGATACATATCCCTTTCTAGACTGCCGGGATTAGAAAGACCGAGATGGGCCAGAATAATATTGTCAAACGCATCTCTCCGCGCCCAAAGGCCAAACGACACGTTCCCCAACCTCTTTCTGATCGAGAGGTCCTTCTATTGGCAATTTTGTCTTTGTGGCGAGCCGATGCGCTTTTCTATCTGAAAAACATTACTGAGAACGATATTGATGAGTGGGTCCTAACGGCCGTCAAACTTTGGGAAGCCCCAGTGGATATATCGGTCAAAGTGTCGACGGCCTGTTGTTTTTGCATGGTAGCAGAGCTCACCTTTTTGCTCTCTCCGTTGGAGCCCCATTATCGACTAATGATTCATCTTATTAAATCGGCGCTGTGAGTTGACCGTCGAATGTTTGGCCTGGCTTACCCTTTCCACAGGCCTCCTACTCTTCTGAGTCTCGTCACTAACCTGATAAATGCTCGAACGGACACGGAGCTTCAGCGGCTGTGGATTGCAATGGCTCATCAGCTTGTTGGTATATTTATGAGGAAAAGCGATGTAAGTAACCTATTCAGTCAGATTGACAATGCTCATTCGCAACCATGTAGTTAGAGCATGTGAAAGAGATTCAGTGCGACGTGGGTCGTTTACCAGCTTTCGCTCTTGCAGAGATCGCCTTTATCATTTCCCTCACTTCGGCGGATAACAATGTTTCTAAATTGGCTGCGCAAGGCTTGAGGTTATTATCTCACGCGGAGCGTCAGCCAGGAGCTCCGATGAACCCAACGGTTTCGGATGAGGACCGTTCTAAACGTAACCCTATTTATGAGCAACTAGGAGATCCCAAGATCATGGTTGTTGGTGAGTTGATGATGGTTCCGCCCTGGCTTTTGCTGATTGCTCCATTTTGTAGGTCGAGTTGGCCATCAGAAGCGGATTCGTAAACTCGTACGGCTGATGACCTACCCATCCGCGGCTCACATCGCGGTCTGGGAAGAGTGTTACTGGCGCTGGCGGGATTTATCTGAATCCATCTTCGCCTCGTTTCCTGAATTATCCACCACTACAGAGTATCGCCCAAATTATGCCCCACCTTTGGAGCAGGTAAGACAATGTCCAAGTTGCATGTTCTTTGCTCACTATCTGTACAGGATCAAATATACCAATGGCAAAATCTAACGTTATTCCTTGCTGCCCTAGGCGGCGCATGTGTCCAAGATGGCCAAGACTTGACTCCTCTGACAGAGGTAATCCCTGAGAACTACATTCCCGATAAGATGCGGGTGTTGCAGGATCCGACACCACTTGTGGGCAATTTCATTTTTGACCTCACAAATTTCTTGATGGCACCGGAAACGCAATACCGGGATACCGCCCGAGAGGCATTGGGGGCAGAGCTGAGCCCTCGTTTATATTCCAAGCTTTTGAAGCATCTTGACGAGTGAGTCCCGATGCCCACCCGGGTTCATAATTTTCATATTTCAATAGGACACTACGCAGCATTGAGCAAGGTGCTGGTATTGAGCTAACTGACGCTTACCTTCTCTTCCTGGATCAGGTGCATACTTCACCAAGATTCTTTTCAACTCCTCGCTGAAAATTTTCTAGTTCATCGCGATCCTTAAGCTCCTCGTCGAGAACGGCCATGTGCCTCTTGAAGATGTAATGAGTATTGATATTAGTTCTACTTTGCTGACACTCGCAACTTTCATTGCGCGATTCGGGGGGCCAACCTCGTTCCGCGTTAAGATGAAGTTTTGTTTGATGTGTGATACTGTTTGTGACCGCACGGATACTCTTACCCTTCGCAAAGACAACAACGCCCGGCATCATATCCTTGATATCATCATACAATGGATGCAGCACACAGAGGTCTGTTCTAATTCTTCCCTCATGTCCACCATTGATCTCTCGCCAGGATCACACCGGAATCAAGGCCGAATTAAATTTCTCTTGCCTACGCACTTCCGTCAAGCTCCTGGATCGCCTTCAACTCCGACCCATGGATGAATCCAGCGCCGGAGACGATATTATGCATGTTGTTTCGAGACTTTTCAGTAGATATTCAACTACACTGCTTCAAGGCCTTGAGATGTGTCCGGTAAGTCATATGTGATGCGCATTGTATCAGGCAAATTATTGACATCAGTCTCACATTTAGAAGGAGGCGGAGATGGAAGGCGGCAAAGTGGATGTGGTTAGTTCATGTACATCCACTTCATTTCGGTGACTGACATATTCAAAGAAACTGGCAGCAAGAAGGGCAGAGATTCGAGAACTTGTCATCACTGGCCTGGCGTACCTTGTTAGTGCCAACACAGAGAGTGGGTTTAAGCATTGTCTTCCCCTTGCGTATGACCCGGATAATTCCAAACGCACCATCTTTGCGCACGTATTTGCGCGGGTTATCGGGCAGGGAACGAAATTTGATCCAGAAGATCGTTCCACCACCGTAGCGCGACATACACGTTTATGTGAGGTATGGTTTATGTTCTTCTTGCGGTGTCTATTGCTGAGTGAATCTTAGCTGGTGCGAGGTTCAGGGGTCAGTGCTTTCCATGGACGCCTTGTGACTGTACTGATTCGTTTTTCTTTTTAGCTGGCACTTGCGATGACCATTTGCGAGATTTGTCCTCCCTCAGAGGTCGAAATGATGATTTCCGTCTTGCTCAATGTCTTTGATACCAGAAGCTCCTTGATGGCTCTTCTTAAACTTATGATTGAACGCGAAGTTGCCCATACAGGTGCATTTCTTTATATCTCTATTTCGAACAATCATTAAACGTTCGCAGATAATGAGGCTAATCTCTTTCGAAGTAATTCAACTTGTGCAAGATTCCTGTCAGCATTTGCAAGGATTCATGGGTACAACTACCTTCGCAATCTGATTCAATTCCTCATCAAGACTATGGCATCCATGCCTCCCGGTCATGGTTACGAAGTTGACCCCAATAAGGCTGTTGGTCAAGACGTTGCGCAGAATTTGAAAAATGTCGAAGTTGTGGCTTCGTCCTTCTTAGAGATGATTGCATCTTCGGTGCCAGCGTTACCATCGTATGTCGGATGCTCCATAAGTCGCTGTTTTACTGACCATTGTATTAGGATGTTCCGTGAAATTTCTGCGCACATTTCGAAGGTTGTGTAAGTAATATCCGCGGTGGACGAGCTTATTACTCACGATGGGGCTCCAGCGCAGAAGTATGGCCCAATGCCAAGTTTGCAGCCATGGGGTCTTTTATTTTCCTGCGGTTCGTACAACCGTGCTATCCACTAAGAGTTGTAGTAATCTCCTGTTAGGTTCATATCCCCCGCTGTAGTGACACCCGAACTCGTGGACGTAGAAGTCCCGAAAGAGCATGCGTTGGTAATCCGTCGCGGTCTCATGGTGATCGCCAAAATCATCCAGAGCCTGGCGAACAATATTTTCTTTGGCAAGGAGGCATTCATGGTTGTCCTGAACCAATTCCTTCAACAAAATATCAAAAATGTCACCCTATTTTTAAGCCAACTTCAGGTATGTCGACTTCTCAGCCTGAGGTTATTGGATTGGTATTTACATGTCCCAGAAATATTCTCCGACAGACGCTGAGGAGGAAAATAACGAATGGCTCGGGACTACATCTGATGACACAGACATCATCGTCCTTCACCGTTTCTTTGATAAGCATGCCGATAAAATTGGAAAGGAACTGCTAAGCCTCTCAAAAACCTCCTCAGAAGGAGATGCGTATGCAGCAAGCGGCAAGCGCGCATGGGATGGGCTTTGTGCACTCCTCGTTGATCTTGGGGCTCCTTTGGAGGTCCCGCGGCTCTCCGCCCTCAATTATGACGAGCATCATGAATACCTCGACCTTGTGGCGCGCTACGCGAACCGGGAAACTAATCAGGTTGGCCGAATATTCATGGAAACGGATGGTCCCCAGGTACGCCTTAAGTTCACATAATCGAACTGTTTTTAATAATAGACCTAGGATCAACCGGCAGTTTTCTTATTATGCTTATCCAAAATCGATGTTGAGGCAATTGATATCGAGCTCCTCATGTATCATATTTTCAAGGTAACTTTCCATGTTCTATGGTAAATCTCCGTACCGCCTTAATCCTATCTCTTCAAGACATTAAACCAGCCGCAATATGAGAATCGCCTCTTCGAAATAATACTTGACTGTACTTCATTTACTTCCATATCCGAGGTTCCACTCAAATGGCTCAAGTACTGTGCGGAACTGGTTCCAGCTGACATTCGCTCCCGATTTATTGCTACTCATATTTTAAATCCGAATGCATTAACCCAGAAATATCTGCGTCGGTTATATAATGTTTCAGCAGGTGCGTTATCCGCCAACGCTCAATACGAATATCCATCCCATATAGGAACACCCTTTTGTGGGGAAATACGGGCTTATTCATCCATTTGGGATCTCCCCAACCATGTGCCCGAATCCGCCCTCGCGGCATTAGATTATCCTGGTAAGCCGCAAGGCACTCTTCACCTTGAGGCAAAACTCATTCAAATGCAGTAAATCTTGAACGGGAAGAGCATCAAACCTTCCGTGATGCCACGATGAAGGTTGCACAAATGAATGTTCCCATCGATCTGGAGGTCAGGATATCACATCTTCGCATAACCACGGTAAGCACTCTCGTATACGACATTTACTTCTCAAAACAAGCGAAAATAGGTCAAAACTCAACCCATATCCCCTGGTCTATCCTGCCGATCCACGGAGATAATCCCACTGACCGACGTCAGCGACATCTATAACGTGACCACTGGTCATGAACCTCACGAATTCATCATTCGTCGTAGCCGCCAGGGAGTTACAATCTATTTCTCATCTCCCCTGCGCGACACTATTGTTCGGGTACCATAACTTTATTTCACTTGATAATAAATCATTAACGTCTTGCTTTTGCTAGGTCATACGAGCCGCGAAGAACGCATTGAAGGAAGCTCAAGCTCCCTTGACCGAACATTTCTCACAATTTTCAAATGTTCCTGCAACATTATTGCACATTGGGCTCTTGAGCACTAACTCCAGTGATGAGGCATTACGTGGCGGGGCCTACAAACTTTTGGGAGCCGTGTGCACATATCTCAATTACGACAAGAGCCCTATTGTCGCCTCCGAAGGTGCTGCATTGCCCGACCTCCCATTTCTTTGCTAATACTACCTGTAGCTGGCTTTATCCCTGGAGAACCGGGTGTTTTTTCCATTCAACTTAGCGAGCGACTGGCAGAATTCGCACCTCAACTAACACTCGATTTCCTCTCCGAAGTCTCGGCAGCCATGACAGCGATGGATCATCCATCCATGTCACAACGCATTAGTTGCTTGGAATACATGAGTCCTTGGGTAAAAAATCTAGCACATTTCTCGAACGCCACGCATTCGTTGTATGAGAGATCCGGCGCCAGGCTTAGCGACTGTATTCGCGTTTTGGCTGACCTATCTGTGAATTTCCCGGAGGTGAGATATTAGTCAACGAGAGGCGGTACTGGAATTTATTTACCCCTTACCAGATTGCATCGACGGTCCAACGATATATCTGGGTAGAGGTCAGCAAGCTCGACACGACTGTGGTTAATGTTGTCCTGGACGAATTGGTTCGCGCTGCAGTTGATGGAGGTATAGAAAGTCGAAGATGCGGGACTATAATCCACGTAATAGCGTCCCTCTCTTCCATCAACGTCCGCGGGCGAATTTATTCAAAATTGCGCAAGGTACAAGCAGCATTCATTCTGTTCATGTCCAATCCAACTCTAATATTCTCAAAACAGGCGTTGAGTAAAACCCCACCCAAGATCGTAAATTCGCTGGAAGATGGTCCTAATTGGGGAGAGATATCAATCCTGACGCGGCTTGCCCATGTGACTGGTTCCCAATCCAAACAAGCAAGCCACCACCAGCTCTATATTCCAGAAATCATGCATCTGGTCACTCTGGTTGCTGGCGTTGGCCCTACTGCCATCCGAAAGGCAGTCTTGGGCATTGTCATGAACCTCCTTCAATCGCTGTATATATTCCGAACCGAAGATGCCCCCGGCGCCGAGCTTCTTCAACTGATTAACGACCTCACATCGCCCGGATGTTTGAAATGTTTTGGCCTTGTCCGCGAGAGACCTACGAGCGAATACTCCGTCATGCCAATGGTTCCAGAGAGGGAGTATCTAGATCTCCAAGAACAGCTCGCTGAGCGGCTTCTTCGCATCATGGAGGTGACATCGGGCTCTCAAGGTAGCATCCCTAATTTAATTATCACATGTGCTCACACACTATATGTCAAGGTCTTCTCAACGTTTGGCGCGCCCGCTGGATGAGTTTAATTACATCAACCGCTTTCCAGCTCTCCCCAGCCATCCAAACACGATCCTTCATTGCGCTGGGAACACTCGCTATCGCAGAGGTCGACGATGATTTTCTCTACCAAATTCTAGTCGCCTTCAAGAGCGCACTGACAAAGGGAAACGATACACACACTAGATCGATTGTCAGCATGCTCCGTTGCATGTGCAAGATTGTCCCAGCGCTATTAGACCAATCCCGATATATCTGCTCAATGTTTTGGCTAGCTGTTGCCCTCATACAGTCCAGCCTAGCGGCTTTTTACAGCGAGGCAGTCTGTCTACTCCGAGTTACCCTGGAGAAGATGGAAGACCAAGGAATGTTTAAGTCTGAGTCTCTTTCTTCCGTGTTGTTACGGGGTCGATCTCCCCTTGAGGAGGTTACGTCACAACTGGACGAAATACTCAAAATATCCTTCGACACCAGCTTCTCGTTCTGTCTGGCCCCCATCATTTTCAAAGGTGTTCGACACTCAGTTCTGAGGGACTCGGCTGAAAAGATCCTACGGAGCTTACTACGCATCACCATACGGACACAGCACGCACAGCATACTTCAAATGGTTTCCCAGACACTCTCTGCCCAGACGCCCTGGGATATTTCCTAGCTCTGCTCCCCTTCTCCACTACACCTACCTCTTATCGAAACCTGCTTGATGACTGCCAAGTTGATGCTGCTTGGTTTCCGGAGTCGGGAATGGATGAATACACCGAAGAAGTAGGAGCCCCCCGGATATCGCTCGTATTCCTTGGGATCGCCGATCAAAGCACTGCGCTCCTTGCGACTTCGTTCATTGGCACCATGCTGACTACAGCTCAAGGCGACGACGCTGAAACTGAAATTCTTTATAACATTCTTTCTGAACTGGCGAATTTCTTCCCAGAGACAGTATCAATGATGTAAGACCGTTTCAAACCTACCCACTTCCTAATTCTTATACGTTGCGATAGTTATGAATCTATACAAGAGCGGGTGAAAGACACATTCGCAAATTCGTCCAACGGCACCATTATTCAATCTGCATCCAATATTCTCCGGATATCTCTACAGGACAACCCCAGGCTTGGGCGGCTCCGTGGCTCTGCGTCCTCGCTCAGCACTATGGAAGATATAAACCATGGTGCTGGTCGCTACCATATGCAGGCCCTGGATGAGTTGGGCATGCAGGGTTTGGCACACAGTTTCCAGTTCCTTACCCCAGGTCGAACAACCCAAATGATGAACTGGATTTCGGGCCTAGTTTCTCTCATGATATCTTAATACGACTATTAATCACGACTTCTGGGAACCCCATACGAATACATTTCGACTAAGTACTGATATATTTATCCTCTTCTTCTGGTTCCCGTGGGGCAGATGTTCACTTAGTCATTTATTTCTGCTATCGAGTTCATAATACAAGCTGTACAACTAGGATACTTAGTACTTACAATACACATTTTGAGAGATTCAGAAGTCATAATGTCAACAGTCCCTTTTTATCTTAGACAACACGTGAGCGTTGGGAGTGTAAGTGGGCCCCTCAGCCCCCTGAAATCCGAATGAACCAGTCACACAATTATTTAACACTCGGGCTTGTCTAATTAAAGGCCCTCACAGCTTTCATACCACCCCCTACTGCTCCCCGCTGGTTATGCACAACGAACCACCTGAATCCCGGCCGTTTACGCCCGAGTCCCCCTTGCCAGCAGTCTCCATCACGCAACAGCCACAATTGATGATCTCACAATTGCTTTGGCCAATTTCTCCCGAGTTCCATCTCCTGAGCCACCCTCATTGTCCATTTGTTGTTGTGACCGGGAGGAATGTCAACATACGAAGGATTGGCTGAACCTGAAGTCTCGACTTGAGAGTCGACTTATTCTTAGCGCAGGTACGCTCGACCAGCACGTATTCCCGGATCTCCTGTTAACGTGTGGGCTTGCTGCTCTGCACCTCCAGAGGTTGGCCAGGCATTGTTACAGCGGCACGAGGCCTATGTACGCCGACATGAGGCAAGTTGGTCTGGCTCCATTGTACTCCCCGGCTTAGTTATACTCCATGACATTCATAGGGCCGGGACGCTCAAGATGACTCCACTGGCCCAGCCTCCTTCCAAGACCAACTGGATCTGCAATTTGCGGAGCTCATGAAGGAGAAGGCTTTGTTAGAAAGGGTTGGTCGGAGTAACACTATATCCGCACGGGAGCTGACGTTGCCCGGACATAGCGTTTGAATCAGGCCATTGTCAATAATGAAGTCACCGAGGTTTCCAATAAAACCATTCTCCAAGAGCTCCAAGATGCGCGCTCGACGATATCCCGCCTGACAGCTCAGCATGCACGTTCCGTGGGCTGGGACACACGCCTCTCAGCTGCGATGAAGGAGAGAGAGGACATGCAGCAGGAGCGGGATAGTGAAGCGCAAAAAGCCCGACTAGCGGAGTCGCGGTTTGCGGCTTTGAAAGATAAAACTGGTAATGCCATTTCAGTCCACAGTTACATGCATTTGACGCAACACTTTCAGCGAAGCTCCAAACTGAGGTTCGGCGTTTGCAGGAAGAATTGGAAATAAAGAGGCATCACCGGCTGGAATCCTCAGAGTCATTATTGCAAGATGCGCGCACTCAGCTCGAAAATTTAAATCGGGCTGTGAGTACCCAGGCCCTCCGAATTAAGCTTCATCTAACATTTCCCACAATAGCAATTGGGACATAATCTTATGGCGGAACATCTAGAAATTACCAAGGTGTTGGAATCCCTGGTTAACGACAACGAAGCTTTGAAGCATGATAATGCTGAGCTACAGCATCTGTTGGCTGAGTCGCGGGACGACTTACATGCACTCCAGGAGGAAGTAGATGAGCAACGGGCATCACGCAGTGGTGGTAAGTAACCAGTTGCCCTAGTAGCACCAGGTGTTGACATGACTACGTGACTCAGTGGAAACCCCCCTCTCGCGACAAAATTTCTATCCTGGCAGTGTACCACCTACTCTTCTCAGGGACCCTTCAGTGCGTAACTCTTTTTGCCCAAATCTGTCCATGATACGATCGCCGAGACTAGGTTTTGAACGGTTCCCGACGGAGCGCAAGCCTCGATCGACGATCTCATCGAGCTTTTGTAGGCTCAAACCCAATCTTACGACCCGCCGCCTGCTGATATTCTTTACGTAGGAACCCCTGACCCCAGAAACAAACCGTCGACCGCTCTCGCCCGCAGACTCTCTCGATCGACCCGAAACCAAGTCCGCAGTATTCAGCCAACCTCAGCCGCGATACCCCCCGTCCCAAATCAGCTTCGATATTGACGAAGGAACAGATGGCGGATCCTACGAAGCGCCGGAGAAACCCGGACCTCACAAGTCGCTCTTTTTGTCAACGCGTTCGCGTGGTGTTCAAACAGATAGTTGGCCGGGCCTACTGTCACCATCCCCACTCCCTTCACATATTTCCACCCCCTCTCCTCACGACCCAAGATCAGAATCATCTTCTTTCTCTGATTCACCGCCGTCCAATTTGACTAGTCTCCTTGAGCGCGCCGCCAGCCTGTTCAGTCGTTTGACACAAACTGACCCGTTCACACTGACCAACCGCCTCAAGCGACAACATCTCAAAGGAGCCGATGTCGGACATCTCTCCCGTACCACTGTGAGTTCAATCCTCAGTGAAAGTACCAACCTGCGCGTGCAATTCCGGCCCCTTTTGGAGGATGACAAAATTACAACATGTTGCACGCGCAAAGATTTCAGGCTGCTTTTCAAATTGCTCAGGGAAATCTTCACGGAAATGGGCAATATGCGGGTAACATTGAACGATATTATTTTGGATCCATCAATTGCCTCAAGAATTAGTGAACAGTCCCTGGACCCTTCCAAGGTAGAGGCTCGAGAGAGAGCTCGCGCAAAGGATGGGCCGCTCTCCCATGGTGCGGGATGGATGGCCCCCATTTCGAAATTCTTTGGATCACCAACACATGAAGAAGATAGTTCCGCAGAGCACGCAGCTCTAGTTCGCTCGGAAATTGCACGAGGCCCAACTCGGCATCCACCACGGGCTATCCCCAAGCTGGGGCCTGCGCTTGCGGCATCAGCGACGACAGTTAATGTGGAGTTCTCGGGGACCGGCGTTGGACGTTCCGTGACCAGCACATTCTCGGCTCGCCCATCGCGGGAAACAACCACCGAAATTCTTACCCCTCAGGGCGTTTCCCCTGGTGTGATGGATATTTTCGCTGGCGCTCCGCGCAACAGCAGTGGTTCATCTGAGCCCTGGGTTGTCGTACCGAAAGGACCCCGCAGGATGCAGTCTTTGCTGAGTCAGACAAATACACTTGCGCCACCTTCTGTAAGAAGGCCCCTCGTGGAGGAAAGCAACAGTGGACCCTCTAATAGATTGTCGCGACATGTAGACGCAGTGATTGACGTCGATGGACCTTTGCAAGACGGCGAAGAACCTGATTACGTTGCGCCTCTTCTCGAGCGCACGCTACGGCGCCGCGGGCTATCCGACTCTTCCATACATTCTACTTTCACAGGCCAGGCAACAGGCGCGGCTCCGCTTGTCCCTGGGGCACCCACAGGCGATGCGGTCTCCCCTAGGGGCGCGGCCTGGCCCGAACGGTCCTCTGTTTTGAGGGCATTTAGCAAGAAGGTACAGAACTTCCGCTTAACGGGATCAAATTCAATACCGCTTCCAGCTGCGGCCAATAATGCGTCTCAAATTATCGGAGCTGGCATCCCGCGTGTTACAGTGACAAGCACCCCAGGGCTAGGTCATCTACTGCCTAATATCTCGTCGTGGGCGGCTGCGGGAACGATGATTGACCCTATCACTGGGGCGGAACCGTTTCTTGCTGGAAGCGTGCGGGAAGAGAGTTTTCTCTCGCGGACGCGGAGGCCTGGAGAGAGCCATCACAGAGATTTTTTTTAATAACCAATAATCATTATACCCAAGGACTCCTGAAAGTTTTCCATGTCTGTATTATATTTGTGTTGTAAATTATCTAGAGGACGAATTATTATTGAATATGATGGCAATACCTGTTATGATATAAAGTTTCAGTGATGGGCTGCACCACGAGACGAACCACGTTCCCGCTGTGCCGAGGTCGCCTATTAGGCAAGACATCGAGGAACAGGAATCTATTTGGATCTCTCTCATCTCGTGGGATCTCTTGATCCGCCACGAAGCCCGATCGCGCCATATAGCAACTCCACCCCCAGCGGCTGACCACGTGCGTCCTGGCTTCTGTTTCCAAGAACACCATATTGGTATTTACTGATATTGGCCCGGATATATATTCTCATTCCAATCTGGCCACGGTTTTCTCGTTATGACCACATCCCCCGCTCTCTAGTATGCCCAGCGCGAACCAGCGCCAGTCCACCTTTGTCGCTCAACTCCATCCGTGGGCCTCGAAATTCAACCTGAAACCCCATTTGTCGAGCATTACATTAGGTCTGTGCTCATGGCTTCTTCTTGACATCCATCGAACCGGACCCCTATAGCCAACGTCCTTGCGGGTGACACTTGTCCCCAATAAGGTGCCACAATTCGTGTGCTGATGAAATAGTCTAGCTGATACCGCTCTTTTAGTTTGGCCGACTTTGAAGCCTATCTCGCATTCAGGGTCCGTTCATCTCATACCAATATCTGCTTGTATTCAATCGCAGCGAGCAGGAATATTCTCTTGAAACCCTCCAGTTCATTGTTTGGTTCCAGGTACATCTAGGTCATATTCCGATGACTGCTGTTGACTTGTTCCGCTCACAGGACTACCGAAAACGATACTTTCAGGTGACCGCCCCCCAGGAAGCACATGGTCTTGGCGAGCAGGACTTTGCATTTGCGACGCCCAGTTACGCAGAAGTCGACCGGCGCGCTACAGAAAGCCTGTCTAAACTGGCTCAACACAGCCTAAAACCTACCAAGCTCACATCACACCTCCCACCCATTTACACCACATTCACTACAACACCACGCCCATTACCAAACAACCCACAAAAACTAACGACAACGAAGAGATGAGCCCCTTCTCGAAGAGTGCATGCGTATCCTGGCCACCTTCATTCGACCTGGCGCAGTGAAAGAGCTAACGATTGACGCGGTCGTGCGAGAACCCTTGTTCGTGACTGAGCATAACCTGCCACCCAGACGCTGTAAGCCCATGTCCATTATACCTGGACCCAAACTGACCCAGTCTAGTTCCTGCCCATTTACGAAGAGATGTTCAATTCACTCGAGAGAGTAAGCCTGCCCCAATTCCTCGCCTCTGCAAGCGCCAACATCAACCTCCCAAAGCAATTCTTCTGGTACGTTTCGCTTTCCCACTGCCGTCTTTGTACCTGATTCTAACTGGCCCAGGTATGGAATTGGCTTCATCGATCTCAGCATCAGCATAGCGATCGCAATGTCTCTCATATTCATGTTACCAACCCCACCGGAATCCAATCGTGCCTGGCGACTCTTCGCGGTGCCATTTGCATGCTTCGGTTCGATGCAGTTCTATTCCGCCTGGCGGGGGTAATTACATCTGCTCCTCTCTCATCCTCGTCAATTAACGGCCCTTTTACCCACCTTTGGGAACCAGATTCTGCAACCAGGTATGGATGCGCGGTGGAACCCAACTGCGGGTGTGGGAACTGCAAGAGATGGACGAGGAAAGTAGAGTATACGCCGACAAGGTGCTGCAGCCCCGACAACTCGCCGAAATACACCCGGGCCTGGAGAAGTTGGGCACCTCCTCGAGCGGGTTGTACATGCACAAGGGTGACGACGACGACACCAGCAGCAGCGCGTATCCGACCCCCGTTCTCTCCGCGAATCCCACGCAGGACCTGGCAGCCATCGCGCCCTTTACTGTGGCCGAGGCGGGTGCAGACGCCGAGCAGAATAAGCACCAGGGCACCCCGCTCCCATCATGCACTACCCTACCTCTCTCATGAGCGGGTTCATGCGCCCCCCCATCTTCGGCCCCGAGCGCGTCGTAATGGATCCACGGATAAAAGCCGTACATCAGCAGGTCATGAACGACATCTTGCGCGTCGGTTCTGGTATACTCTAGTGCGTGCCTGCATCCCACTCTCCATACTACCGGGCTCACTTGGCACGGCAGGCGTTTTGTGTCATCATCTTCGCAATACCCGGCTGTGGTCCCAAGCCGCGGTCATAACAGGCCTCTTCGGACCTTTTATTCCATTCCTTCCCTCGCTCGTTCTTATTCTCGTTCTTTACCGGTGTGCGGGGACACCCCACCCACAGCTGTATTTTTATTCCGCGGCCCGCGCTGTACACTCACGCTCTTTAAAACCGTCACCAAGACGCCTGCGTGCGTAAAATACCCAGACGGGTGTAACATTAGTAGGTAGACCACAGGCAACAGTAGCAAGTACAGGCGGGTCGGGACAGTGTATCGTACAAATAAATGAACTTGGTCGCGCGCGGCAACAAGAAATGGCAGGAATAGGGGAATAGCAAGCGGGATAAGGGATATCAAAGGGGGATACTGAAATACAGCGTGAAGTTATCCAACAGTATGCATAGGGGGGGGGTCAACATAAATATGTCATCAATGGTGCGATCAAGTAGATGATCAGATATTGGACATGCTGTTCAAAAGGCCGGCACGCCCAGCGGGGCCAGAGCTGGTTTCGCCCTCCTCGATATGCGCACCGATCCCTGATCCGCTCTGGTTGGCGAGTTGGCCCACGACATCGCTTTGGAGTTGCATGGGCACAAAGATGACCTTGCTGCTAGCCGACTTGGCCATTTGTTGCACTGCGGAAATCATGAGTTGTTTGTTTCAGGCACAATACAATGTGATCAACGTACAAGCTTCGAGTTGCCGGATTTGCATAGCAGCCGGCGACGCGAGGATATCCGCCGCTTGGCGCATGAGACGTGCCGAGTCGACTTCTGCGCGTGCAGCGATGACCTTGGACTCTCCGATACGCTTTTGCTGCGCGGCGGACGAGAGGGAGGCGGACACCTCGGGGCTGAAGATGATGTCCTTGATGAGGATGCCCTCGATGGCGACACCCCACTTGTCTGCGACGTCGCCGACGATTTCGGCAATTTCAAACGCAATGGCCTCGCGCTCGGTGACGACACTCTGTACGGCGCGTGCGCCCACTACATGACGTAGGGTGGTTTGTGCCCGCTCAATGAGTGCTTGCCGGAGATCAGTGATGCCGAAGGCAGCCCGGTATGGGTTACAAATTTGGAAATAGATGACAGAGTCGCTGAGAAAAAAATAGATTGATGAAACACACGCCACAGACCAACCAAGGCCACATACATTTCAACATTGACGTTATCCCTTGTGCTGTGGGAATGATGAGCTTCGTCATGGTTGGGACCGGAATAACTTACATGACAGTCTGCCTTCCAATGGGACTAATTTGGATTTTGACGTCCACGATACGGAGGGATTCTGTGCAGACGTTGACCTGGACCAGGCCTGGGTCGACAGATTTGTAGAATTGTCCAAATCGCGACACGAGACCCACAGAACCTAGTGCGTGAGAGCGAGTGAGTCCGGGGAATAGATGCCGGAAATGAATGTATGGGAACCTTGTTGGACATTGCGGAAGGGGTTGGGGCACGGGCAGCAGGGAACAGCGCCAAATAAGCCCACCAAGGATCCAAGGCCTTGAAGGAGGGATCCGTAGACTCCATGGGTTACCTGGTGAAAATGAGCATCGTATTTGGCATATTCTGTCAGTAACGAACCTCTCCGGTTCCAAGATCTTGAGAATACGACGGCTTGAACGTTGGTGAGATTGTGATCGCTTATCTTGGAAAATAAGCATACCTGCATCTCGCTCCGCTTGAGGGGCTGGACGACAATCATATGTTGTTTGCTATTAGGATCCAATGGTCTGCGTGGACCAGCTGCAACTTCATCTGTAACTTTTAAGTAGAAGCAACATAAGGACGGCTTGAGGGAGATGGTTTAGGGGTATCACTTACCATTGGCAGCATGGTGGTCAACAACGTTTCCACGGGATGAATTTGAAGCGGTGGGGGAAGGCACCCGGGCTTTTGAGTCAATTCCAGCAAAAGACATTGTGTAGGGTCTACTCTGGTTCGGAGAGCTTCTGGGTGTCTTTTATAACTGAGAAAACCGGACCCTTGTACGGCCTTGGGAGTGTCAGGCTTGTGGTGGAGTGAGCTCTGGCTGACAATCCGCAGTCGAGAACTCCCCCACGTGAGGTTATTCGGCACAGCCTCCTGCCGCGAGTCTAAATGGCGCTGCAAGCACGGACAAACGCGGGCGGCAGGCACGGATCACCCAGTGACTCTACAGCATTTCTGCTGCGCATACTGGGCGGGTTGGAGCTGATCTTCCGAATTATTCGCATTCGCATTATATTTTCCCCCGGTTCCTCACGATATGGAAATGAATATCAATATTCCTACTCCAAGGGGCCAAGCCGATAACATGGCGGTGATGGGATTGTGAAAATTCACAGCGGGCGGCGGACCCCGACGTCCGGTGTAGGTCTTGGGTTGGACGTTTGAGTGGTTTGCAGATCCCGCGGAACCATGGCAGGTCGCGGTGGTCACAGTGTTGATGCGAGCTGTCACGCGTCTTCGCTCATTGGTCCACAACTTCATCACCTCCGAATCGCGGAAGTTGTCCGGTTCACATTTACACCTGACAGCATCAACCGGGGACAGAATTCCAGAAAATACAGCAGCAGCGTACTTCCCCCGACCGTCAGCACCATCGGACCGCGCTGCTCGCATCGACATGTCAACACTAGTGAATACTGGCTCCTCAAGGCCGAGCCCGAGACGCGCATCGTAAAGGGAAAGGACGTCAAGGTGCGCGTGTCCCTGATCCGCCAGTGTTTCATGCCGATGCGTCGTAGTTCAGCGTCGACGATTTCGAGGCCGTCAAGACCTCGCCATGGGAGGGTGTGCGCAACTACGAGGCTCGCAACCTCATGAAGGAATGAAACATGGGGATAAGGTGGGTGCATCCTCCGTGACAGCAACAGCACTTATTCTTATGTATGCTGTAATAGGCACTGTTTTACCACTCAAATTGTAAAACGCCAGGTATTTATGCACCAGCTAGCTCTCGTGCCCCATATGACAATGTTGCATTAATCAGGGATTGCTGGATTTGCTGAGGTGCGTGGAGTTCTGCATTTCGGACGCTGCCTAAGGATTTGGGCGTGATTTTAGGTATCAAAAGAGCATTACCCGGATCGTAAGCCGCTTGTTTATTTGATCTACACTATTCAAGCTGGCCACACCATTCTAGACACCGCATGGGACCCGTACAGTCCTCTCCTTTTTACGCGTTCATTGACTAATCCAATTCCGCAGATCACATCCATATTATGACCCGGTCAGTTTTCCCCACTGATAACCCAATCTTCTAAGAAACCACCAGAAAAGTGACGAAGCCGACCCAAAATGGTTTATGGTTGATTTAACATTCACCGCGCGCGCGAAAAACTTCATCCCGCTTTCCC